>CAJNIZ010044039.1:11989-44524 GCA_905231905.1 Symbiodinium pilosum
GTGCTGGTGCTGGTGCTGGCGGCGATGGTTATGGCGGCGGTGGTGGTCCTGGCGGTGGTGGTGGTCCTGGCGGCGGTGGTGGTCCTGCTGGTGGTGGTGCAGCTGCAGTTGTAGTAGTGGGGATATAGTAGTGTAGCATTGTAGTGTTGTACAAATATGGTAGTATGCCTCGCATACCAGCTCATATGCCAGAATACACCCGGACCCTGTAGTTGAATAGCAGTACAGGTAGTAGCAACATCATTACGTAAATGTAATTGCTATGTAGAAGAGTTAGGGTCAAGGATTTGGCGTGATGGGGTTCAGGGTTCCAGGGCTTGTCACCCAAAAGCCCAAATTCTAGTGAGCAGTATGCTCTTTGTGATGGAAGGAGTTGCTGCTTGCTGCTTTTGCTGCATCACTGTTGGAAAGTGGGCATGTTAACTAGGGTGTAGGAATT
Source organism: Symbiodinium pilosum (assembly GCA_905231905.1). Classification (NCBI taxonomy): domain Eukaryota; class Dinophyceae; order Suessiales; family Symbiodiniaceae; genus Symbiodinium; species Symbiodinium pilosum. The sequence continues at coordinate 12,429 of CAJNIZ010044039.1, forward strand.
TCAAGGGGACATTGCATGACGTTGGATAACGTAAGGAAGGTATGCCTTGGTGTGGGGGGGTTTGAGGTACATGCGCACAAGCGGGGGTCTTTGGAGTTAGATTTTGCAGGAGAAGCAGCATGATAATTCCATGATACTTTCCAGCGTTCCCAATCAAATACCCTCACACCGTGACGAAACGATTAAATCCTACACTACACCCTCCATGACCTGCAGTCTGCTCTATGATACTTCTAGAGGCAGGTTTTTCTTGGTGGAGGTCCTCAAAAGCGAAGTGGTTCCATGCTTGCCAGGCGAGGAAACATGCCAACGATGGCGAGTCCAGCGAAGACATGAAGTCCCTGTGCCCAAGGTTTATGAGTTTAGGGGTAGACCCTGCCACACAGCTCTAGTTAATTGGGGCCCTATAACCCCAAGTGACAGTACTTGGAGGGACTTGGCATGTAAATCCCTGTATCATCATAGTTTTCATTTCATGTTCCATGTTCGTCTCCAGCTCGTTCTCCAGCCTCCAGGTGTTATCCCCATGTGTCATCATATAACCCCCATATCACGCTATGTATAGCTATTTTCATAAATCGATGTTTGGGGTTGAGGGCATGGGGCTTCGGTTTAGAACAAAGGTTTTTTGGGGTTAAGAGGTTTAGGGTGCATAGGGCTCTAAGGTGTTGGGGGTATAGGGCTTATGGTTTGGGGTTTAGGGCTTTGCTTTCACGGGGTTCAGCGTACAGGCCGGTGTTGATTCTAGACGTCCCTGAAATTGAAATGTCATTTGTATTCACATAACATAACATGCGAGATTTATCTAGAGAAGCCTATGCCCTTTAAAAAGGTAAAGATACCCAGGTGTCCGGTATGAAGCCTCTGTGTTAGGCGTACATTGTGTACTCTACGTAGAAGACAAATGCCGGTCATGTCAGCCGACGAGAGTTGGCGGAGTCCTCCTTGTTTGACAAAGTGGGCAGACCCAGAGCATCCTATAATGCCAGAGTGATGTGCTGAAGCCACCAGGACGCTCTCAGTCTAAAAATCAAGGGCCCAAGCATACGGATCCTGGTTGTAAGGACCCCCCCCCCCCCAACAAAAACAAAATAACGGTATCAATAATCTCCTGGCTTTGTAATCGCGTCAAAGCCACTGTGTATGCATAGGGTCCCTAGGATTCTCGTGGCTTGCAAGAGATGCAGGTCTGTTGCATCGTTGCTTTCTCTTTGCCGTGTTTTTTGTTTTTGTATTGTCGTGTCGTCAAGCACCTTGAAATCCCCCCCCTCCCCAACTTCGATTTGATATTACCCGTTTGATTGTTCATTTGTCCATTTGCGTCTTTATTTTTCCGTACTAGTTAGCTTCCATGTGCATTGAAACTTCCATTCCTTGCACCCCGATAGTAGGTTCCACGTTCTCTTCCATTCCCCTGTATACCCAGACCGCCGCTCCTCTTTGGCAAGCCCAACCTTGACCATAAGCCTGAAATCTGAGTCTAGGGTTGTTCCTATTAAGGCTTTAGGGCCTCTTCCGGTTTAGAACTTTGGGTTCGGGCTCTGAAGGGGTTTAGGGTTTCAAGGTTTGGGGTTCAGGGCTTTGGGATATGGGACATAGGGCAAGCCATACGACCACCACCCCTTAAAACCTCAAAGGTTTTAAGCCCGAAGACCCACACCCCTCTACTCCGCGAAACCTTATCGCTCGCGTTTTAGCGTTTGCCTGTAACCCCGATTACCTCCATTTCACTACGACTTAGCCTGTATTTGAAAATGTAACCAGTAGCACTGTAGGTAATTGGATTATCCTTTATAAAGCCTAAACCCGAAGCCGTAAACCCTAAACCCTGAACCAGGGACCTTGAAACCTGGAAGGTCTAATTTGCCTGTCTACTTCCTCAAAGTCAAAACTGCCAGTGGAAGTCCTTGTAGGCCCATATGAGCTATACTCTGAACTCCTTGTACTACCCCTTAATAAGCCCTATAGTGGTCTACTATACATCACTTATATAGCTTGGGTACTCCCCCCTCCTTAGTAACAGTTGGATAACAATTTTAATATAGTTATATATAGCCCCCCCTAATATAGACTGTTACTGGGTGGGGGCAGTACCCAACATATAACTAACCCATTTCAGTACTTTTCCTTTGGTTTGAGGAGTCGTCTTCGTATTCTTCCTTCCTAGTCGTTTCGCATCTGTAGCAGACGATAGCCACGTAGGCTTGAGCAGTCCGTCAAGCCCAGAGGGCCTCAGTACGCAATGATTTGCTACATTAGGTATGGTATTAATTATAATAACTGTAATGCCGGTTTTGGGGGAGTATATGATTATTCGGTGTTTGGACCCCTCAGGAAAGTTGCTTGAACATATCTAGCTATCAGAGACGCGCAAGCAATCATTCCTGGTGCAGTGGCGATTCCAATCGAAATCCTCCAAGACCCTACGAGGGTTGTTGCTCCAGGGGTTTGGGCCCAATCTAAGACGAACAATAAAACCACCACCTCAATCTGGGACTGCGCTTTTGGCCTTGACTCTCTACCCTCTAGGTTGTACCTACTTTGGTCTCTTTGGAGCCCCATGGTTTAACCTCATTGCAACCTGCTAATCGACCCATCTATACTCTTCTGTGTCTTCTTGAGGCCCCCAAGTCCGACGACGAATCGCGGACGAGGCGTGCAGTCTTTCAGAAGCCATAAGCCCAAAACCATATGGGAGTTTCCATAATCCTAACTGCATTTCCCATATTTCAAAAGGTACGAAAGGATGCCCCTACTTTGGCACCCCAGAAAGGTTTGGTTCAGAAATGGGACAGATGGTGGTTTCCCTTACTAGGTAGAAGGATGGTACAAGCTAACAAACTTCCCACTGTTAATTTCACTTAACCATGGCTGTTCCAGAACCCTCACTGCCCTTTAGACCCTAACCCCTAAACCCTTAACCCCAAAACCCTAAACCCCTGAAACCCTAAACCCCTACACCCTAACCTGACCACTTGTCCACAAGGATTTCAAGCCTATACCTCATTGGCCCTACTAAGACCCCAGTCTCCCGAAACCCCCATGGGCGTACTCTACAACAAAGTCGTCCTCAAACATAACTCCGCAGCCCTCAACCTTGCGAAGAGTAACCTCATACCCCTCAAGAACCCCTAGGGCTCCAGTTCCCTAAATAGGGGGAACTTGGTTCCATGTATCCTATAGTTACATAGCCCAGTAGCATACTATTTAGGTGACTAGGAGCCCTTGGGATCTAGAAGATAGTCAAACAAGCACAAAGCCATTGCTTCAAGGTAAATCGGCTAGTCTAACCCTAAGGATCCAAGGACCCAAATAATAGGTTTATTGGTCCCGAATACCATTGATATTATGGTATTGAGGCCCTAAAACCCTATTATTTGGGTCCTTGGACCCTAGGGTAAACGAACCCTAAACGTTTTGATTTTGCTCCCTTGTCATGGTTGGAGAGGATCGGCCAGTGCTCGAGGCGAGTCTCTTCCGAAAAGCTTTAGGTTTGCAGGGTTCAGGGTTGAGTTTTGAGGGTTTGGGGTCTAGGATGCAACGTAGAAACATGGATTTCTAGCGTCAGGTGGGCTCAGCCAGGCACGGAAAAGCAAATGGAGCTTTGTGTGTTATTTAGGTCTGAGGGTTAAGGGTTGGTAGTCTGAAAGGTTCCAGGCACCTTTGTACCCACATTAACCCTTTGGCCTAGAGTGTTTTGCGCGATGAAGAACATCATTTAGTCATGGTTTTCTTGAATTACTACATATTGTCTACGAACCCCGCCAACCCTGTTTATAACCCTGCAGTAGGGGTTAGGTTAGGGGGCCACGTTAGCAAATAGCGGAGTTCTACACATCAAGTACTACGTTCCTCTGGGTTTGGGTTCCCCAAACGCAAATTTCTTGTGTGCTCGGTCCCCAACTTATCACTGAAGAGCCCAGGGTAAGGGATCCTAAGAGTCCAAGGACCCAAATAATAGGGTTTTAGGGCCTCAATACCATAATGTTAATTGTATTTGGGCCCAAAAAACCTACTATTTGGGTCCTTGGACCCTTAGGGGGATCTAGGCTGTGAAGCGACTGAAGGTTGCAGGGTATTTCAGAATTCTTGGAGCTAGGGGTTAGGGGTGCAGGGTCGTGGGTTTAGGGTTCAGGGTCGTAGGGTGTGGGATTTAGGGTGATGGGTCGCCGGATGTCGGGTTTAAGCGCTAGAGCTCACAAGTTTCCTGTCCGTTCCTGGACCGTCCAGGCAACGAGGATCCGCATAGCAGTTTGGGTTCATGGTTCATCAAACCAGCACATTGCTGTGTTTAAGCCCAGCTTCTGTTTGGATACTTGGAATGTCACCCTAGGTTTCAGGTGCTCGAATTGTGCAAGAAGAGTTTCTATTGTGGGGACCGAAGGGCTTCGACTGTTTGGCAAGGGCCAAAATCGACAAATATTTGACATAAAACTCAGCTGAAGCTGGTTTGCATAGGGGTGGTGCTTACCCTCACTACTTTGCATGAGCAGCGTGTGAGCCTTATGTGGGGATATGCACCTGGTAACTGACTGCCTACCTCAACGCGATATGTCATGTATTGTTTGGCCTGCCGACAAGCATCATGTGATGTTCAGTGTGAGTGGTCATGGAAGTAACCTCCGAGGCAAAAACTGTTAAGCGCGACTTGTAGATTGTTGGTCCATCTGATAAGTGCTTCCTGAACTTGATCTGATCTTTTCTGAAGGTCAGGTTTTCGGAGAGAAAGTTGGCGAAGGATTTACCATTTTTGTTCGAAGGATGGGCTTTGGGTCAGGAGTTGTGACATGATATTTGTACAGGAGAAAGCGGGCCAGGGGGTGTCAAGCGATGCTAAGGCATTTGGGAAAACCTTTCTGGTTGTTAGTAGGCAGTGAGGGAATATAATCCCTATAAAGCCCCCATATCATATGTTCCCTTATTTCCTACTAACAACCAAGAAGAAACAGCGACAGGGATAGGCAACTTAAGCGGTATTGGGTTTGGGGTTTGCGCCCTGTGGCTGCCTTGAACCCCTACCAAAACCCTACCCCCCCACCTCCCCCGAAGAAAAAAAAGCAAAAACAGTTATACAGATACGCCGAAGACACCAGGTCTGAGTTGTAGCGCAGAAGTATTGGTTAGTGCCAGGGTGGTCAGAGAAGTAGCACCGTGCATCAGTATAGTAGTAGTGCAAAAACGGGCACTAAGACCTAGAGCTCTGATGTACAATCATGCGATTCACGACTTGCGGCTCTCGTTGCGTAAGGCTTCGTTTTGCAAGTCAAGACCCTAAGGGGCAAGGGACCCAAATAACAGGGTTTTAGGACCCAAATACCATTAATATTATGGTATCTTTGCCCTATTTTTGTTTTTTTAATATGGGTCCTTGGACCCTCAGGGAAGACTGAGCCCCCAGAAGTTCCCAGAAGTTCAAAAATTCTCTCGGACAGGTGGAAGTAAGCCACAGAGCCCTTCACGAGGTGGGGCGGGCGCGAAGGGACGACAAACGCGGTAGAGTCTAGGTTTCCAGGACTTATATAGGGCGAAACCCTAGCCCTATGATTAAGCCTTGAAATTTAATCTTTGAGCCAGCACTCTAGAATTTGGGCTGAACTTTCTTCAGCTAAGTTTTGGGGACCTGTTTTGTGGTTTTAGTCATAAGGGCGGTGTTCTTGTAGTGGCCTAAACATCTACCGCAACTCACCTATGTAACCAAAGAAGAGGCTTTTGTAAATAATGTTTGCACTTTCTTTTCCAACTGCTTATGATAAGGCCAGGTGCTGTCTCCAGCACGCCTTGGATGCAACAGTCTTCTCTGTTTTCCGGTCGCTCGAGAGGTTCAGAGGCCCGAAGGCTGAACATAAGATATTGAGGGATGGTGAGGTAGACTCAAGGACAAGAGGCACAACACAGCGAGGATTCTGAGCAGGTCTTAACCCTAATGGTCCAAGTACAGCAGTTTTACATAGTATGGGCGCGAAGGGGTTCCTAGATGGATACATTTTGCTGTATGCCGTATATACATGCACGTACATCTGATTACATATGTTTACAGGCATTTAAAGATTTACAGATACATATAGATAGATAGATAAACAGACAGACAGATAGACAGATAGATAGATAGAGAGAGAGAGAGAGGGGGGGGAGAGAAGGAGAGAGACCTTAACACGCGGAGGCGGGGTCGGGAGGGGTCGGGCGGGGCGGGGTGGGGGAGTGACGCGTTTCGCTGCTTACTGTTGTACTTGAAGGCTCACGGGGCCGAGTAGCTAAATAGAAGTGGGCTGATAATCCTGCTTATAAGCCCCCTCCATGCACTTAGGGGGGTTACCCCAATTATGAGTAGAGTTATAGCTCCAGATATAATTAGTTACAAAGCCCCCCGAACTTCCCAGTACAGGAATTTTGGGCAGCCATCACGTTGCATTGTGCTTAGAGTCCACCCTTAGCGAAAGTGTGATGAAGATTGTGAGTTGCATTGTCTGTGGGGATACCAGAGTACCCAAGATGTAGTAGGATTATATCCTCGTTCGTTTGTAGCATTTATGAGAAGAACATCATTTTGCAGTTGAACCGTCGCTTTGGGGCTCTTCGACGCTTCGCTTGAGCATTCCATGTCCAGGTCGCGCTCAATCTCAATAGTCCTGAGGCTGGCGGGCTTTGAGTTCTTGATGATCCTGGGTTGTGGGTACTATAACCCTAAGCCCTATATAAGCCTTGGCTTAGCTACAGTAATTCCAAGGCTTTGAGTTCTTGAATTCGGGCACGGCTGAGGTTCAGTTCAAGGTTTTGGGGTTTGGCTTTCTGGAGCTTTTCTGGAATTGCTCAGATGTCTCAGGAAGATGCCTTTTGTGCATGTTCTTGTGAGAAAGCATAGACCATGAAAACTATACATATAGGTACACGTGATATGTTCGGGTTTTTTTTGCTGCAAGTGTACCGTGCCGGTCGGAAGCATGGGGATAATAATTGCCCTAAGCGAACATGGAACCGTGTAGAGCCGCTTCCCTACGGTCCAAGATTTGGGAAAGTAGATGAATAGATAGAGTACTTGGACCCGTAGAGTTGCTTTGTTTGCCTAAGCCCTAAACCGACAGCCAGCTCGGGCAATTTTAGGCTCCGTATCAGTGCCTGTCCATGTGCGCAGACCTTGGAATTTCTGTAGTTAAATCATGGTTTCTATCGGGTTTAAGGCTATAAAAACTACAGCCCAAAACCATCTCGGCGTCTAGGGACCTAGGCCCTGGTCCCCGACCCGAGAAGGTACGAAAAACAACAAAAAACAGCCCCAACTAATCCATGGTCCTCATCCCTAAACCCCTAAACCCTCAACCCTCAACTCAACAATGTTAGCCCCTAAACCATAAACCTGCCAGAGGACAGGTGCAATTTCGATCTTCACGCCTTCAGCATTCATGCATGACTTTCGAGACATGGTTCGCTTTTGGACATATCTCCTAACCGTAAACCCACAACTCTAGCACGCTTGGAGTCGACTACCAGGGTTTTGGTAGACCTCGTTGCCCCGCTAGCTGGGAATCATTCTTTGGTATATAGGATTCGCTCCCTCCATAGCTTCTCATGTCAAACCCTGCAGGAGCTGAAAACGAACGGATAGAGTCATTCGAAAAGCTAGCAACCCCTAAGGATCCAAGGACCCAAAAATATAGGATTTTAGGGCCCAAAGGGCATAAAATTGAGGTATTTGGGCCTTGAAACCCGATTGTTGGGTCCGTGGACCCTTAGGGAAGACTGTGGGAGGTCCTCCATGGAGGCAAAGCTAAAGGCTTCTCAGAGCAGTCTGAATATAGGGATCCATATGAGCTATGCTCTAAACTCCTTAATGGGGGACTATATAGGGGATTATATAGGGGACTCTATAGGGGTTACTTAGGGGAATACTAGGAGTTTAGACTATAGCTCATATAACCCCCCCCCCAATGGGAGGCGGTCGCCACTGGAGGGAACTTGACTTAAGACAGACATTAACCCTGCTCCACCTCCTAAATCACTAAGTATTTGGTATTCGGCAAGATTTCGCCTAACCCTAAACTCTCAACCCTACACCCAACCCTAAACCTCAACCATAACAGTCCTACACCATGAAGCGTTGAAGCGGTTGAGCTGGCGAACGTCAACCAGCGCGAGTTCGACAAGGATCTGGACCCCTCGTCATTTCTCATGTTATGATGCCTGCGTGCGCCAGGGGGTGCTCATCCGCATGCTCACCTTGAAGGACGCCGATGTTGAGCACATTCTGGAATTTTGTGAGGGCCAGAATTTGGGCGTCGAGATACCCCTGGGCCTCCGCGACGCCACCACCAAACTTTCCAAGTAGCTTCTGAGTCACCCAAACGGTCCATGTAACTATACGAGTTTGGTATATGCTTAGGTCACCAAGGGTATCCCAAACTGATCATTCTTGAGGCTTTGCTTTGCCGCGTACATGGGGGGGGGTACGCTACAGTCGGGGATCCTCATTCCATCAAACCAGTTTAGGGCAGGTTAGGATTTTATGACCATAATAGGGATATAAACCCAAAAAGTCAAAGAGCACTTACCCTCCTAGGGCTCCTTTTAGAGTGCTCTTCGATTCTGTTTACCCTAGGTCAAAATCCTAACCTGGTTTAGGGTTTAGGGTTGAACCACCTGTGAAGCTCCAAGCCAGGGGGTACTTGCCCAAAGGGTCCATGTAGCTATATGGTATGTCCTTGGGCCCAAAGTAGGTATGCGGGAAACGGTTTGGGCTTAAGTATCTGCTATATACCCTCAACTGCTACATTGGACCCTTTATGTTAGAAATACCCCTAAGCCCTAAGCCTTAAATCCTAAACCCTAAACTCTATTTCCTCTAAACTGCTACATGGACCTTTTGGGTTACAGGGTCAAGCGAAAGACCATTCTATGCCATCCATGCCGCTTCTTACTTGGAGGTTCAATGGGCTGAGTAACTACTTATAGCTGGGCTTGTTGTAGCCCTAATAATACAGGTTGCCCTATAAGGCCATTTAGGAGAACTATACGTACGGTTATAGGCCTGCTTCTAAGTAGCTACCAAGTCCCATGCACCTCCAAGTATCCTACTTGGTAAGTATATACCCCTGGCCGTTCAAGCAATGCCTGCTGCAGGTTATCCTACTTTCGATCGCAGATTTGCCTCTGATCCAGAAACTGACTGCTGCAACCGGGGAAGCCCAAGAAGGTTCACAAAAGCCGTAGAACCATAAACTGTAAGCCCTGAACCCAGATTCCTGAACCCTGGACCCTAAACTCGTAATCCCTATACCTTAAGCCTTATATCTTGAACCCTAAACCCAATCTTTTCAGAGGGATCGATACCACACCTTACAGCCTCGTAGCATCTCGGAGGGTGAGCTTTCACCTGAAATATCCTGCCGACCATGAAGGAGAAGGGTAAAGCTTAGGGCTCAGGGTTTAGGGCTTAGCACTTGTAGGGTTCTTCCCCTTCACTTTGACCTTCAGGGATGATGAGGGCATTCCGGGAGTCTCCGCTTTTCGGATTCTGTTTTCTGTTGAGAAGATCCCTGACGTACTGTCCTTTTAGGTGGAACCCCCACCCAGTAATAATGATTATAAGGGATAATAAGCATTATCTTAGGATGCTCGTATATTCCTAGTATAGCACTAGTACAGGGTGGGGGGTCCTCCTAACCTTACTTAGATGCTCTGAAGAGGCTTGTGGGGAAGGCTGAGCCTACTTAGGGTTCAGGGTTTAGGTTTAGGGTTACCGGGTTTACTTTGCCCTTCTGCAACTGCAAGAAGTTAACAATAGACCCTACTAGGAGGGTCAGGGTCCTACTAAACAGCTTGAGCCTGGGGATAGCTGGGCGAATGCACTTAATTGCTTTTGACCCTCCGAGTCAACCCTAAACCCTGCAAATACACACCTTGCCACCAGGATACAACTGCACGTCAAGCCCTGTGGCAGTGATACACACCAAACTCCAAGGGTTCCATGCAGGCTTACAGTATATATTTGGCATTCAAAGGGGCTCCTACATAGGCATATACATCATGTCCTAAGTACATATTGTAAAGGTAAATGGGCCCTTAGCAGACGTTTCGCGGAAAAGACTGGCACCGGCAGCACTTAGGGTCAACAAGGCGCAGCACCGTTATTGTTCCTAGGATTTGAATATTGTAGAAGGCCGTGCTGAAGCCCGTAACCCTACAATCTAGGATGTCTTCCATCAAGAGTAGGTTTGAGAGCATCGGTCTCCTATGTAGCGTCATGGCATCTGGAGCAAACTAACTTTCCGGCTTTCCGGCAGACGGCATTACCCCGGGCCTCCACGTAAGTACTATCTATACATGTTGGTGCCCATTATAAGTACCATTTATAGACTTAGAGCCTAGGGTTCCAGTTGAGAACAAAGCTCACGCATGACCCAGAGTACTGTTTACCATGAGGATTATTTAGGAGGACCCCCCACCCTGTAATAGTGGTATAATAGGAATATAAGAGGGCCCTAATATGATCCCTATTATCCCCTATAGTCACTATTACTGGGTGGGGGGTCCACCTACGGGATTATGTAGTTTCAGTTTACCAAGGCAAGGCGGCCAAGTTTAGCGACAACGATATGAGCCATAGTCTAAGCTCCTTAAAGGGGGGGTTATATAGGGGATTATATAGGGGACTACTATAGGAGTAATTAAAGGGGGATACTAGGAGTTTAGACACTAGCTCATATGGTTTAGGTTTTAGGGTTTAGAGTTTAGGGTTTACAGGGCTTAGGGTTTCAGGTAGGGCCTTTGTCATCCTTTGAGCCCTAAAACCTGAATCATATGGGGATTGGTCTAAATTCCCTATAATACGGGGTCCTATATTTGGGTTCCCATTATAATACGGGGCCCTATATAAATTTCCCCCATTTTGGGAACAGTAATTCAGGGAAACTACCATATGCATAACACTTCAACCATACACCGGAGACTTTGGACATGTTGAAGTCAGCTGCAACCTCCCGCTGGGCAGTGTTTGATGGTTTCGTTTCACCACGCGAGAGGATCCAAAGGGCACCATGCGAAGCCAAGACATGGTCCTAGACTAACTTGGCCTTTATAGCATATGACTGTTGGGGAAAGGGCGGATGATGAACATGAGGACGATGACCACCACCACGAGAATGGCGACGTCTAATAGTAGTAGTCCCGCTACGGCTACTTTTCCTACGCATGTGCCTGCTCCTACCCCTTCTCCGGTCCCAGCGCTAGTAGTACGTTTTGGTAGTCTTCACCTACTTCTTTGCTTATTTTTCGTCTGAACTGCTGTTAGCTATCATATGGACTGGACGCAAGGGGCCTGGGCAACAAATTAGCAGATCTAGCTGATTTTCTATGTTGGGGCTATTAGGGTCATATGGGGATATTATATATATATATATAGGGGGTATATGGGGCTATATAGGGGTTATATAAGGATAATGGAAAAGAAAATGGAAACTACTATAAGAGGGTCTTCCGACTTTGGATATTTAGTCTGCGTGGCTCAAGCTTGGTTTCTGAAATCCACCTACATAATCCCAGTTTCCATGTCATTCTGCATGTTCTTTTCCATTTGATTCTCCATGATTCGGCTAAAACCCTGCATATGCCTAAAATCTGGTTTAAACGGGCCTTGGGTTTCCATTTGCTTTTGCACTTGCTTCTCCATGACTAGGCTGACATCCCTGTATGCATCTGGACCTCAGAGTTCGTGATTTGGCATGGCCCTTTGGAAGCTGTGTTAAAATCGCTTCGTCAAGGAAGCGTTAGAGAACATAGCCGTTTCACTGACTGGGATCTTTTACACCCAAAAGTGTGGCCCTGTCTTTGCGGGTTGCAGGGTTCGGGTCTGGTAGAGCGCAGCAGTTCCTTGTCGGTTGTTGAGTTGCAGGGATTCTCCTGTTTCGGCTTGGGGCTTTTTGAGCAGAAGGGTTACCCTAGGGCTCCATTTACCTAAGTTATGAGACCTGGGTTCTGTATACGCCAAGGTCACATAGCCCAGTAGCCTGCTATTTGGGTCACTGGGAGCCCTAGGGTTAGGGTCCCAGTTACCAGTCCACACCATTATCGAAACCATTGAAGTTAAAGTTTATTAACGTTACATGGGGTTAAGGAGGTCATTTCAGCTTTGCATTTTAAGAAAGTCATTTTTTCAAATTACTCAGCTGCTTCAAAATTTGAAAAGTATTTTAGACCCCTTGCAAAAGGTAAACATGCCAAACAATAGGTACACAATCCTTTCTTCTGGGTACATTGGCTACTCTATAGGTTGGGTTGAGGGTGGAGTGATGAGGGTCCAAGAGTTCTGAATTAAAGTCCAGGAGCAGGAGCGCCTCGACAATCAACATCACAAGGTTCATATCATTCCTAATTAAAGATTCCACATGTATACCAAAAGTATGTGCCAGGACCCTTCCAGTACCCTTATTTGGGGTTATAATGCCCGTACTGGTGGGTGGTTTGGCGGCCTGAGAAGAGGGTAGTTTGGACAGTCGATGTGTAGAATAGCAGCCCCGCGGGGCTCTTAAGATAGCTTTTACACCCTAAACCCTCCTAAACCCCCTCATTTTACCTAACGGTCCAAGGGCTCAGAGCATTGGGCTTTAGGGCCCCAATACCATTCGTATCATAGTATTTGGGCCATAAAACCCTACTATTTCAGTCCTTGGACCCTCAGGGGCCGAAAACCCGAAGGGTCCAAATACTATCTGGTAGATACTCCTGGTAACCACCTTAACATCCCTTATAGTAATTACTCCATAATCCCCTATAGAAGACCTACTTTGAGGAGTCTAGACCCTCAACCCTACCATCCCTTCTAGGGGAACACTGGCTCCTGAGCCAGGTTCGAGCAAAGAGCACTTCTAGGGTTTAGGGCTTATAAGGTTTAGGGTTTTAGGGTTTAGGGTTTAAGGCTTATAGGGTTTACAGTTTTAGGGTTTGGTGTTTAGTGCTCAGGGTCAAGGGTTTTAGGTTTAGGTTTTAGGGTTCAGGGTCTAGGGAACGATTCATTTATGCTTCCCCTTTCCTCAATGAGCTTATTTGAGGACATTTGTGGTCGATTTGGTTTGATCAGTGCAATCGAGTGTGCCTTGGGGAGTTGCGTCGTGGCTGGTATTTTAACCCATGTAGGTTTAAAAGAGTTAGCATATGTCTCGAAAACACCAGAGCTTTAGGTACAACACATTTGTGGACCCTTGTAAACCCTAAACCCCAAACCCCGGTTTATTCCAGGTTGGGACGGCGGCATTCATTACATTAGCACGGTCGTGTCTGCACGGTGGGGAAGAGATCTCCGCATTTGGGCAGCAGCTTCCTAGTCAACCGCCAGGGTACCGAAGTCCTTTGTGTTAGGGTTTAGGGGTTCAGGGTTTAGGGTTTAGGAATTTAGGGTTTAGGGTTTCAGTTTGCCTTAGGTGCAGCTAGGAGCTACAACCCTAACCCCAGCCCTTTCTCATAGCATGAAGGGTAGGATCCCAAGATATGAAGATAGGAGTTCAACATGTCAGGAAAGTACATGCCTTGTGGGTGTAGGTCCTGCTCAAGTTAGGGCTTAGTCACTGCAGCATTGCGCCTTTGGGTTGCGTTCAAGCCGCTGTGCCCTTCTTTCGGGTAGATCTTCTGTGCCTTACTTGGAGGTTCATGGGGGGTTATAGATGGGGCTAAACCCTAACCCCTTGTAACTAGAGAAGCTTTAGTTTGGACTGAAATGCTTAGGTTGTCTGCATTTCTACTCAGAATGAATAGTCTGAGGCGTGTTGGTGCCTCTTTGGAAGCCAGGAAGCCCTAAACCCAAAACCCCGGACCCTAAAGTCCACAGGACAAGCAGCGGCTTGCGCTAGGGCTTGGGGAATCTATGTCCGCGTTCTCCAGTGTTCTTCGTTGCTGTTATGGAACTTAAAATTGAGTTACTATAATAAGGAAACATAAAGAAACCTATTTATACATTATATACCCAGATTATGGTGACTTAACATAAGTTCCTTAGTATCAACCCAGTCTTTGAAGCTCTAGTTGGCCAACAGCTTCAGCAGTTTGAGCACTTACTCATGGCTATGATCCAGTTTTGCACACTCACAAGAAAGGTGCCAAACCCTGGCTAGGTAGAACGTCCGAGCTCAACTCCCGAAATCCCATAGCCTAAGCCTTGAACTGTGCCAAACCCTGGCGGTGGCGTGCCGGTGGTCTGTGTGGCAAGCTTGCCCGGCGAGCTCCGGCAGCGTGTTCTGATTGTGCAACAGTAGCCCAGGGTTGACACTACTTGGAGGGTCATGGGGACTTAGTAAGTAGGTTTATAACCCCTATAAGCCACATAATAACCCCAATTAAGGCCATTATTAACCCACCTACTAAGTCCCCATGACCCTCCAAGTAGGGTTTTCTGGGTGATGTTAAGGAGCTTAAACTAAGTTACCATTTTTGGGGAAACCATATTGATTATTGTATATACCCATGATGGTAACTGAATTTAAGTGCCTTAGCAGCAACCCAGTTTAGGGTTTATTAACAGTACTAACTATGGTTGGGGGAACAGTGCTGAATGCTAAAATAAGTCTTTATGGGCTTCAGGGTTGAGGGTTTAGGGCTCAGGGTCTTAGGTTGAGGCTTCATCAAGTTGAGCATCCCAATAATCAAGGTAAACTCAGGTGGAAAATGAGATGGAAGCTGCTACACATACCGGGATCTACCTGGCGCTAGGACCCCAACAGTGGAGATTTAAGTAGCAAAAGAGACGAAGCTGAGGTGGGGTTGTACAATAAGCCCGTGCAAGAGGATCATGCAAGGCGAGCCGCTCAGTGTTAAATGCGGGGTTTCAGTTAAAAACCAAGCAATAATTGGGAAAACTATAATACAAACGATAGGGTCCAAAATTTTGAAACATGATACGAGGAAAATGAAACGTCAATCACATTTCGGGTCAAGCAAATTGACGGTGTTTCATCCGACCCTAAGTGGCACCTACTACAGTATTCAGGGTTTAGATTTGTTTAGGAAGACTTCCCAAGTTCTGGGGCATTCTTGGATATCATGCTTACTGGTTCTTGTACCAAGATTACGGGTCCCATTTTGAGGGTCCCCATCATAAGGAATAGCGTATATCGGGGTCTATATTGGGGTTCCTAACTTTGGGAAGATTACCAGTAAGACCCTGGACAGGAAAGACCCCCTAAGAACTATTGAGTTCCCTTGCAACCCTAAGGGTCCAAGTACCCAATAATCATATGAGCTACAGTCTAAACTCCTTAAAGGGGGTTATATGGGGGATTATATAGGGAACTACTATAGGGGGTTATTAAGGGGGATACTAGGAGTTTAGACTATAGCTCATATACTTCCCCAAAACCTGTATTATAATACTACTACCCTAAGCCCAAGTACCTAATTCTTGGGTACTGGGACCCTAAAACCCTAAAACTTATATAGCCCTATATGCCCCTAGATATCCCCTTAAAAGTGACCTAATTATTGGGTACATGGACCCTTTGGGTGTTAGCATCAGTTGGGTATCCAGGTGACAGAGCCATGTACTCTGGAGCGACGAGGATCATGTAAATAATCTGCAAGCTGAATGCCTTGGTGGCTTTCCCAAAGGGTCCATGTACCCAATAATTAGGTACTTGGGTTTAGGGCAATAGTAATTATAGTACAGGGTTTGGGCAAGTATATGATTATTGAGGTTAGTAGGGCTCAGGGATTAAGATCTCGGGTGAGGCCCAGGGTATAGGTTTAGAGCTTATAGGATTTACAGTCAGGGGTTTGGAGTTTCAGTCTAGGTTTTGGGGGGTCGGAGTAGCAGGTTTTGGGAACTGAACCCCCTTTGATAGAGACCCAGTCTACCAGCATAGATTCAAGATGTTGGGGTTTCGGGGACACAAAATCCTCTCACTAAGTCACTAGGCCGAGGGCAACGCTGCTTCTGGATGTGTCATCAACTACGTCAAATAGATGGTGCTTGCCGCCGAAACATCTGCCCAACCCAATGATGGGTTTCCAGCGCGGCGTTTAAAAACAGAAGCTGGGTTTTCGGGTTAGGGTTTATTGGTTCTGGGCTCTGGGGTGTAAGTTTGGGATTGTGGAAGGTTCTAAAGTGTTTCAAGTTTATGGTTTTGAGAGTGTAAGGCCCATAGAATTGTTTAACCCTAAGCCCCTAACTCCTGAATCCCTAAACCTTAGTCTCCTAAACCCTAAACCCAATTCTTACAGGGTTCTGGTTCTAGGGCTTCTGGCCTTCAAATGCTTTGAAGGGGTCTCCGACAGAAGTAGGGTTTCTGAGGATTATGGGTTTTAGTGTTTAGGGTTTGGGGCTCAGGGCTTAGGGTTTAGGGTTTTAGGGTGTAGGGCTTAGGGGTTTAGGGTTTTAGTGTTTAGGGCTTAGTTTGTTTTTGGGGGGGGAGGGAAGGGGGGGGGGGTGGTGGTACCATCTTCATATTGGACTTTCCATCAATTAGGGGTCCCTGCGCGCAATACCTTTACAAGGTTATAAGAGTTTTGATATATTGAGGGTATATATCGGGGCCCATCATTTATGGAAACTATCATATCAGTTCGAGCCAAGGCACTGCAGGTATGCAGTGAAGAAGCGAATGTTGGCAAAGAACCTGCGTCAAGCATTAGTCAGGAATTATCTTCAAACTTATCTTCTCATAGTATAGCCGGAAGGAAGTATCAAACATATTGTTATGTTATAGGTCGAAGGAGACAACCTTAACTGTGTAGCGATTTGGTTCTTCAGAGTGCCTTAGATGCCACCCAAATCATTCTTTCTTGGAATAGGAAGGCTTCATTCCTGATGCCGCTTTCAGCGGGTAACTGGGACACATAAGGTGTAGGTTTGCAGTTGTCAAAAATGGTGGTGTCCTTTCAGGACCCTCAGAAGTCTTCATGGGGACTAGCGAGGCAATGCAGACGGTCTTTATTCGGGTTTTGAAGGTGTTGCAGAAGTTGGCTCCGTACACGCAACTAACACATACATAAAGTGAAACGGGCTCCTTCCAGACGCCTGCCGTTGCACAAGGGGTTTAGGGTGTATAGTATATCTTCTGTCCCCAAAGTAGCTCCATAGTAACCCCTTCAGGCCCCAAATAAACACTATATACGTACATGGACCTTTGGGCAAATTCTTGCACAACACAGTTGAAGTCTGCGGCAAAGTGGCCTGCAGTCTCAATCAGTCTTGACATTTTGGCTAGTAGATGTTGGGACATCGGGAAAATAACGTAGACCTGTGATTCAGAAACCCCTCCGTTTGAGGCCTTAATATTTGGATTTCTATTATAATGCCTATGAAGGAGGGGGCTTATTGATATGGGGTGTACAATACCACGCACATTACTGGGCCCAGAAAGCGCAGGTCCAGATCTTTTCCGCCGGAGAAGACCTCGACGTTCTTGTCACTTGCTTTACTACAGGTACCATATAGGGTCTATATAGTAGTATTTGGAAAGAAATGGAAACTACTATACTATTAAGGGTTTAGGGTGTAACGCTTGCTTTTGGGTCTAGGAAATGTAGAAGTACGTATACGGGAACCCTATGGGCCGCAAATAAATACTCCATTCATAGTCGGAAGCTGTCAGATGTGGGCAAGTTCTCAGAGGGCGTAAATTTGCCCTGGTGCTCTAAGTCTGCAATTGTCAGAAGCCGTATTTACTTGGACTACACAATTTCTTAGGGATCTGCATTTCAAAGCTGGGGATGGGGTCTAGAGCTCACGGTCATACCCAAGGCAAGGCAGCTGAGCTTTGGTTGAGGTGTTTTGCTTTGACGTCCGGAGTCCTCGACCGCCTAGACCACTGAACGTAGGTTCTTTGGCCTGACCATGCATGAAGTCCTGAGCCCGCAGCTAGGGGCATCATCACCGACTCCAGAGTCGGGCAACTAAATACCCCTGAAGCCGCAAACCTTCAAAACCCTCAACAGCCTTGAGAGATCACCCTAAGTAGTCTGATTCTAGCCGAGCGCCTAAGTCCAAACCCTTGAACTAAACCGTTCGAGTGTGCGTTTGGATCTAGGGAAGTCCAAACCCCTTACACCTTCAAACTCTCATCCCCCCAAGTCGCACGTGAGCCGCGTGGCGGGCTCAAAACGAAGTTTAGAGCCCGTCCCTCAATCTTGGCCCCAAATTAAGGAATTTCATTGTTCAGGCTCATGGGGTTTACGGCGTACAGGCGGGGTCGCGCGCCTCAAGCGTTAAGCCCCGCTGGCCGCCCCCTACGTTGCTTGTAAGCCTAACCCATCCACACTACGTTCGCTCAGGGTTTAATGTTTCCTTCATGCATGCACAATGCATGACACACCCCCGATATCGCTACATGAATTGGACGTGCCAGCTTACGGGCTCACAGGAACGGCTTAATGTGCCGCAGCCCTCTTTGGGCTGGAGCAGCGTAGGGGTCTGCCACGAGCGTCATTTGAGACAGCCTGACGGACTACTTATGGGGGCTGGTGGTGTTTATCTGGTGTTCAACCGGGATGATGGTTCCATTGCAAAACAAGGCCCCGATCCTGGCAACTGAGAGGCCTGATGGCCACATGGCGGCGCAACAATTTTGGTACACCCTACCCGTACTATGTTAGAATTAAAATCCGCAGTGGAACGTGTCGGAATTGCTAGACCATCGCAGCAGCTTTGAAGCAAGCAGTTCGGGGAAAGCGACCAGCGCGGGGGAAGATATGTGGGAAGCCTGCATCAGCTTTATACTCCCCAGGTTCGGAGGGACCTGGATCATCAGACAATTCTTCAGGCCTTTGCCAGGCACGCTCAATAGGACTAGGAGCAAGGTCTGCATGGTATCGATCGGGTCCCATGGTTCCCACACATCGCGTCATTCAGAAACATATTCATCTTGTGTTACAAGGCCGCTATCCTTCGTGCTCCGTTTACAGAAGCCTCATGGTAGGAAGGCTACTCATCTCCAGCTCTTGGCAAGAGGGTTGATGCAACAGTTCTGCTGCCACAGTCGGCCAGAGTTGGCGCTTTGAGGCCACCTTGCAGCCCGCAAGCCCGACATTATGGGGGGTGGTACGTTAGTGCTGCCGCAGTTCAAACGACAAACTCGAACCAACTTGCGCGTCCAACATTCTAATCATGTCACATGATCGATGACAATGGCGTTGTGCTTTGTAACATCGGAGTTACAAGCCGTTGGAAAGCTGTGCGGAAACGCTTTGGAAATCCTGCGGAGGCTTAAGGCCCAGGGTGCGTGCGAGGCTGTCTTGGAGGTATAGAAAGACGGAAGCACCGGAGGCCCGCTGAAAGGCTTTTGCCAGTATAACCAGCTCAATGCAGTTTTTTGCTTGTGGGCCTTCAGCCAGCGTTCGGGTTCTGTCGCTTGACAGCAGCGACACCTGATTTAGTTTCAAAGCATGTCAAAGCCTTATGCTGGGGATAGTGTAGAACTAGGGCCCGGCGAGACATACGAGACCCAAGGTCCAAGTTTTTCCTATAAATGTATTTGGTTCCATATTCTTTGGATGGTCGGAACTCTGAATCGTGGGGTCTTCGACCCACTTTCAATCCTTAGCCTCCATCCAGTATTGTCCAGCCTCCCAAACATCCAACAGCCAGCCCTCGTGGTTCAACTTCTCCGGAACTCAAGTTTGCTTAGCAAGGAATAAAAAATGGGTCGTTGCAATAGTAGTGCCTATATAACCCACAATAATGAAGTAGTTTCCATGTTCTTGTCTATTCCTTCATTCCTTATTAACCAGAGCTAAGAGAATTGCTTGTGGGGGTTCGGGTTTCGGTTTAGGGTTTCGGGCGTGTGGAACCTAGGGCGGCTCGGGGTATTTCAGGATGAAGAGCCCTTGATGTCCTGTCCTGTGAAGTTGAAAGGGTCGACCATTCTGACCATGAATTACCGAGTCCCAAGTTGGTTTTCTACATGGTAAACCGCATGTATATAAAATAGGATCCCAAAGTAAAGGCCCATGGTTCCTACTCCAGATCAAGGTCAATCATGAAGCTCGTCCTCGAGGTTGGCGCGCTGGTTTGGCTTTGGGTTTGCACAAACCTCTTCACAAAATCCGTATGTATATTCACGTAACATGTACATATAATAAACACCTTCATGATGATGACACATGCATTTTCACATGGCGGCCACACGGAACATACGGGCATGTATGTATATATATATATACACATGTACACTTAATTCTTGTACCGGCACACACGTATCTTATATCTGTATCTTCATTTAAGCTTTAGTAAGCATACACAATGTACACACAAAGATCTATGTACATATGGAACACGCCAAAAATTGTAAACTCTTCTCATCATCCCCTTGTCTGGGTTGCTGTTAAGGAACTTAAATTAAGTTACTACATTGGGGAAGCCCTATTACTTACTATATATACCAATATGGTAACTTAATTTAAGTTCCTTAACAGCAACCCAGTTGTTCGCCATCTGTCAGCCCGAAACCCTGTCACAGGATGCGGTTCGCCTGCGTCTGACTCCGGAGGATGCCTTCACCCTCTTCCAGGAGTGTATAGTTTTTTGGGGGCTGATATAGGGGTATATAGGAGTGTAGAATTCATTTTTTGAGGCTGATATAGGGGTATATAGGAGTGTAGAATTTAGAGATGATAGGGATAATGTGCAGGTTTTACTTGGGTTTTTCAGGATCATATAGGGGCAATGCAGTATATAAATGTAAAATACTACCAGGACCTTATGTAAACCAATGGCCCAAACCCCCAAGATGTTCCAAAGGGCCAGTATTCTAAAATTGCGCGGTCTAGGATTTGGCATTTATCAAGTGTATGTTTGAAGTTGAGGGTGCAAAGTTCACAGGAAGGAGGGTATTTTCAAAACGGCGGTCCCCTCAAGCCTAACCTCTCTTCTCTTGTCTGCATGACCCTTACCAAACGGAGGCGAAAAAAGCAGAACTCCTTTTCGAACCATTTCAGGATTCTACCCACACCAATGCAATACTTGTGCCCGGCCAAAAAAGCTGTACGAGCAGAAATTGTTACTAGGGTGTTCAGAAGCCGTTCGAGCAGTGTCCTAGGGTAATACCAAACCTGAGCCCTCAACCCCCTGAAAGTCTAGAACTTCAAGAATCACAATTCCTCCAGCGCCGGTAAGATTCTGTTCACTTTGGAAATAGCATGCAGTTACTCTGGGCCAACTTTCTTGCCCTTTGCCAGCAGATTTGGGAACCAAAGAGCCTCCCAATGACTTCTCAGAGCCAGCTCAGAGTCTCAGCCTGTCTCCGAAGACATCTCCCGGGTTATGTAGGGTCATTACCCCTACAATTGAGGATCAAAAGGAAAAGAAAATGGAAAACAAAATGGAAACTGAGATATATAGTGGGTTATAGAAATCATGTGAGATTAGGTTTACCAAGGCACCGCTAAGGCTGGAGATGGGGTTCCGTTTGTCATCTAGTGTAGTCCCCTATATGTACACACACAGGACAAGGATACATACCCATCGACAATCTAGACCCTCCATCTACCCTCTATATAAGCCCTCACTCAGAGGTCATAAACCCTAAGCCCTAAACCCTAAACCCTAAACCCATCTCAGGGTACAACGAAGGGGAAATACTGACTGTTGTTCAGCTGAAAGGCATCCGAGACACAACTTCCCAGAGTGTAAACTTTGCTCACTGGCTCCCCAAACCCTCCCATATAGTGTTTAGGGTTTAGGATTACAGGTTCAGGATCTAGGGTTTAGGGTACAAAAGCCTTCCCAAACTTTCACATATCGAACGCCAGAGAGGCCTTCAACTGCAAAAGGCCCACAACAGCATAATTGTAATTGTCATTGGAGTCGCATTTGAAGGACATTCAAGCTTTGCCGGGCTTTTCCAAATGTACTATCATAGTACTGTCCATTTCTCCATTATTCCTCTGATTCTGGGAATAATTCATGAATTTCACGAGTAACGGAATGGAAACCATCATGCCTCAAGGCTTTTCAGACATAACGCTGCTTTAAAATTAGTTTGCAGTGACCAAGGGGACCTAGCTCAGTTCCGGTTTCAACGCAGAAGGAGTAGGTTTCCTGCAAGGGTTTATGTGAGCTGTAGTCTAAACTCCTCAATGGGGGTTATATAGGGGATTATACAGGGGACTATTGTAGGGGTTAATCAGGTTGCAGTGACTTTTTTTGAAGAGACCTTGAATAACCTGTTTTGGCCGCCTCTTATTCAATTTCAGGCCATTGTTGGGAAGACCTCGAATAACGTGTTTGGATTTCGGAGCCCTGAACATACGGGACCGAATCCAAACCATCCCTTTTAAAGTAATCCCCGGCCCCCTGGGGCCCTTAGTACCGTGGGAGCCTTATTGAGGACGTCTACGTAATTTCTAATGAAGTCTGTCTAATTTTCCAGACTCTCGATTGTTAGGGGGGGAGGGGGGTGCTACATTAAAGTAGGAGCATCATTAACGGGTAGACTAGGAGTTTAGATTATAGCTCATGTAATTACCCGACGGGTACTTGGCATTTTGGAACTAGTCGCTTTGCACTTTATAAGTATCTGGTACTGAGATCCTTATGCAGTAGGTTTGTAAGGTTTCCGCCTAAGACGGCATGGTGTGGTTGAATGTGTTTTCCACACCGGGACGCACCTGCAGTTTGCAAGAGACGATGGGCTCAAAAAGACGTTGTGGCCTGACAGTCACTGCCTCTGAGCCTAAACTCTACACTGACCTTGAATCCAAAATCCTCGACCCAACACCCTAAACCTCTAACCCCAAAGCGTCATACTTGAAAGCCTGGACCTTAAACGTCCCTGAAAGCCCTAACCCCGAAAACACTTTACCTATGTAATGTATACTTCCAATGTTCCTTTCATGTGCCATTTTCTCCTGCAATTCGGTCTCCATGATGAGGTGGTATTCCTATATAATCCCTGTATAACCGCACGTGTCCATCTTTTTGTTGGTTTGATGCTCTGTTCGATTCTTCATTATTACACCCTGAACCCTAAACCCCTGAACCCGCAGGACTGGCTGCTAAAGCACGCCGTGGAGCGCCCGCCAGGGGCCGAGAATGTCTCTACTTGGGGCTTTAGGGCTTTAGGGTTAAGAGCTCAGGGTCTGTAAGGACCTGGCTTTGGGGATTCGAGCTTCAGAGCTCATATCATACGGGCATGCCTATCAAGGATTCCATAGGGGCAATTTTGAGACAAAATTCGTGGGTCCTTGCACTCAGGAACACGAGTGCCTTCAAAGGGTGTCAACTGTTTGATCAGGTTTTAAGGGGTACAAGATGGTAATGGGGCAGAGGAAGAAGGCTAGCATACTTTGACAATTTGCATTTTGCACGGACGTTCAAGTCCTTTGAAGACACTAGGTAACAAGATCCGTCTGCGGGGTCTGATAAATGACGACTATCCCTCAATTCGCGCAAAAGCAGGCCGATGGGGAGCCTATAGGTCAATCATCTCATGAAGGATTTGGATCATTCATGACTTCGGGGAGTTTGATGACTTACTGGGACTTATTGGGTTAAGGACATTGGGCTTAGGAGCGAAGAGCTGTCACTAGCATGTGTCTTTGTAATTAGGTGTAACAGGTTAGGGTTTAGGGTTTAGGGTTTAGGGTCCAAGTGAAGTACCCAACCATAATTGCTGTTACCCAAGCCCGGAGTACCTTGTTATCGAGTATTTGGACCCTCGGGGTCCCGGCGCATTTGCGAACCTGAAACTTGACGCCTCCAGCAGCGTGTGCTTCATGGGCCTCCAGAAGTAAGGGCAAGGTAAGTAGGACGAAGAGAATCTTGTCCTAACTGGGCCTATGCAGTGGGGATTCTTCCCCAACCCCCTTCACCCCGCCAGCATGCTCATCCCACTGTGCAGGCGGCGATTTCGCTCAGTGTTCGCATTAGCTTCTAGCGGGTTTCATGCATGAAGCCCTACCCTATAGAAGCCCAGTCACCTATATAATGAGCCACTGCTTCTAAACCCCTGTACTATCAACCTGGGCTCTCACTTGGAGGGTCAAGGAGACTTAGTAAGTTGGTTAGCAAAAGTGGTAGCTGCGGATATGATATGTCTGATAAGCTTCTAGGGCTTATGAGTATGCTTACTAAGTCCCTGACCCTCGGAGGAACATTCCACCCACACAAATCACTACATAAACCCAGATTTCGTTTGGCTTTCCTTTGATTCTCCATGCTTGGAGTACTATCCCCACATTTTCCTATACAACCCCATATACCCCTATTTGTACATATAGAAATAACTATATCCTGATATATCTCTGAAGCACCAGTCCCCGGAGCGTCGGCATCTTCTCATTTGACGATGTGTCGGCCATCGTGGAGTGGCCTGGGCAGCAATGAGCGAGGCAAGCCCAAACATGCCGTTGATACTCTTACAAAAAGTTTAAAGGTTTAGGGTTTAGGGTTTAGGGTTGCAACCCAAAGGGTCCATGTAGCCCTAAAGTAGTTATATGGGAACCCCTTTGGGCCTTAAGTATATACTATATAGCTGCATGGACCCTTTGGGCAAGAACATAGTAGACTATGACATGATGGTTTCCAAAGAGCAACATATTCAGGGCCAAGTAGAAATTTAAGTGTCAACTGCAGGTTTGGGCAGGGGATCGACTATTCCAGAATTGGGGTGAAGGGTTTACAGAGTCGAATTGAGGGTTTACGGTCTAAGGTAGGGTTTACTGGGAACTGCTCCACACTTTAGATTTTGCAGCGGGGCTGGTTGTACCTCCCGGCTGCATCATCAAGGTCGCGAACATCACAGAATGTATCATGGATTTTCTGAGGCCCCATAGTAACTGTTGACAAACTCTTTGGGACCCCGCATGCACTCTATGTAGGTACCCGGGCCCTACGGGTACTGGGCACTGGGTAATTAAGGGGAATGCTGAGCCTCCTGATTAGTGCAGTCAGACCAGCCCGCTAACGCCTTAGTTTGGGGGGTTCCTCCAAATATTCTTCTCATCTTTTACGAACTATTTTTGTTGTAGCCCGCATATAACCCTAGTCTCTATATTTAGCTTTGCATGTTCTGTTCCTTCTGATTCTTCATTGCTGGGGGGTTACTGGATGCTTTCAGGGAGATTTTCGGCTCCTGGCTGCTGACTGTTAGTGGGTCTGCAAGGCTTAGGGCCGGTGGTGTTTTAAGGGCCCTACATTAGACCTAAAACCCCAATATATGCCCTATCATCCCTTTATAACCCATTATAGTAGTTTCCATTTTCTTTTCCATTATCCCTATAACCCCAATATACTACACTAGCTTCCATCTTCTTTTCCATTACCCCAATATAGCCCCAGTATACTATGGTAGTTTCCATTTTCTTGTCCATCATACCTATAAATCCTATATAGGTGGTGTAGGGCCTCCTGTGCGGGCTTCGGGTTGGTCGGAACCCAATAATCATATACTTGCCCAATCCCTGTACTATAATCACTATTACCCCAAACCCAAGTACCCAAAAATTAGGACCCTTTCGGCTCTTCAAATGCTCATACAACGTTGCCGAAACACTTCTAGACAGTTTCCGAAGTCTGCACATGAGCTGATGAGTGGGAAATCGCAAAGGATGGCGGGCATGATTTCTATTAGGGACCCTTAGGTTGCGCTACCTGCCTAGACCCTGCATCTACTCTCTATCGCTATATGACCTAAAACAGCGGCCATATACTTTCATTTCAGGGTACAAGGAGGGTCCTGGTCATTCACAATCTACCGTAGGAACGGCAGTATTGCAAGGGTTCATGTAGGTATATGGTATATACCTAGGCTTCAAATAAGGAGTTGCTTTAGGACCAGTTGGGGGCCCATGTGCGCTCTACATACCTACATGAACCTTTTCGGATTGTAAGGCTCCGAAGTGGTGCAAATCGGGTAGTTTCGGCAAGCCCTCTCACGTCAAGCTTCGAAGCTCACTGTCCTTTGTAACTTATTGACGCTTTGCTACCTCAAGCTTTGCCGATGTATGATCCTATTTATAGGCCCTGTCTATGCATGCGTAGTATGATGGTACAGAATAAGGGATCCCAAAGTAAGGGCCCACACTAGGGCCCCTGGTTTCGAGCGTAGAGTCGTGAAGCGCATTATCTAACCTGGAAGGCTTTACTATCGCAAGCACAGGATAGGACGCTGAGGGCTGATGACATTCCAGATCTCATGACGTAGGGTATGCAGAGTGTGCCCACAAACTTCGTGCCCAGAACAACTTGTACTTGAACGCAAACACAGAAACTTCATCCCACGCCCACGCCCGGCCAGGGCCTGCGCAGACCTAAAGCCGTATCCGCAACCTCTAGGCCCTAGGCCTTACACATGAAGCACCACACTTAGCTGGGTTGCTGTTTAGGAACTTAGATGAAGTTACCACCACAAAAAAAACCATTATCTACTATACCCGTAATATGGTCAGTTAGATTAGGTTCCTTAACAGCAACCCAGTTACAAGCGCCAGCTGGATCACTTCCCAAGGTATGCAGCAAATTCCTTTTTTCGCCACTACCGGCCCGCTTTCTCAGTGAACTTGTAGCGTTCTTGTTCAATGTCACGAGGGTGAGGCAGGTTAAGGGTAAAAGGTCTAGGGTGCTCTTCAAGTTCCTTGCATACATGAGGTTATGGTTTCGCTGTTCAAGGTTTTCTTGGGTAGCCCAACCCCAGAGAATGACCAGGCTGGCAAGAATGAAGGGTTTTTAATGGGAACCCCAAGACCAGAATTCCCAAGAATATAGTAGGAATATGCGAGGAATATATCTACCTCATTACTCCCATTAAAGAATCCAGTCCTCTCGAGATTTCAGCTTCCGGGCTGTACGCGCAGGTTTTGAAAGGGAATGTTGTCGTTGCAAAATAGCGTGAGACGAAAGTTCCGCCGTCTTGGAGGTTACATGAGCTAGGGTCTAAACTCCTAGTATTCCCCTTAAGAACACCCATAATAGTCCCCTATATAACCCCCAAAAGAACCGCTTTAAGGAGTTTCGACTATAGCTCATATAGTACTTCATGAAGAAAGGATAACCTTGTCAACTACGAAAACCTCTTCTGTGCAATGGTGTGAGATACTTTGCGCTGATTCTCCTACTTGTTGACTGCTTCATGCGCGGAGTAGCTTGCCAAAGTGAGGGGGTCATGTGGCTGTGTAGTATATCCCACATACCTAAAGTAGGTACATGGAAACCCTTTGGGCCCTAATTACTTATTTTGTACTATATAGCTACATGGACCCTTTGGGAAAAGCAAGCATGTCACCGCAACTGCGGGCTTGGTCCTCTGAGCTTGGTAAGCAAAATCAGGTAAGATATACAAGCACATTGATTGATCTCGGATACTGAAGGACGGCAGGATTGACTCAAGAATGGGGTTTAGGGTTTAGGGTGTGGGCCTGTGGGTTCAGAGCTTTGGGATTGCCATGATTTGCCCAATGATTGAGTAATTTCAAAGGTCATCATATGAACAACCACCTCCCCACGCCGAACAATCAATACGCTCCCTGCTATAGCATTGTAATGTATTTATTTGGGGGCGGCATGAACTACCAGGGCGCGGGGGGGGGCGGGGTGTTATTAGGGGCTGTGCTTCATGACTTTTTTCAACCCTCATGGAGTTGCTGATGCAAAGGCACTTACTACAAGCTCCCAGGTACACTTAGCCACAACCACGTATATACATCGTTCTTCCGTTTTGGAGAGATCGATCTTCCTTTATCGCCGTAAGCCCCATGTATCTTGAATCAGAACACCCGGAGGACTAAACCCCAAACCCTAAGCCCTCTCAACCTTGAAGCTCTGCCCATAGACCCCCAAGATAGACAGTATTCTCCTCAAATAGGGGGACCCTAGTATAGACCCCAAGAGACTATAGCCCTTATTATGGGAACCACCACAAGGGTACCCATAATTTAGGGAAACCCCAAGATCTCAAGGTTGTATATGTACGCATTCACAACAAAGTGCGATGTGTTCCTGCGAGTGGGTGAGCCTCTTGGAGGCTGGGAACAGGGTTTAGGGCTTTAGGCTTTAGGGTTTAGGGTTTAGGGTTTAGGGTTTAGGGCTTAGGGTTCAGGATCTTGGGCAGCATATTACAGTAGGTTCCATTTTGTTTTCCATTAGTCCATTAATATATTGGGGTTATATAAGGAATAATGGAAAAGAACATGGAAACTACTCTAGTATAACAGGGAAGTCAAACTAGCGCAGAATTCCTGAAATGCATTAGCCAGTGCTTCCATTGGAAGCGTCATATGCAACGCGGCAGCCTAAACGACAAACAGTTTCTTCAGCTAGCGTTTAGCAGAATATCCGCCTTCAACTATACGGCATGGAGCGCCGAAACAGTATCCTCGTTGTTCAGGCCCTGTTGTAGATGGCTGACTACAGAAGACTGTATACTAGCTTCAGTAAACCCTAGGCCTCAATACATGCATGCTGATCCATGGTAATAGCTGTGTCAGCATCTTACCTTTGATATTGAAAAGATTGTTGTGGTTGTTTTGGACTCTCGCTTTCAGGTTATGCGCTCGAAGTTGACGTTGATCTTAGAAACTGTTCAGGACTTGTTCAAGCTGTGAGGGGCTAGGGTTTCGGGGCTTTTTTCGCTCAACAACAAGGAGCCGAAAACATAAGGCGTGACTTCTCTTCTTAAAGACATCCCACTGGGAGCCCTGGCTTTATTTTTTTACACAGGGTTTAGGGTAAGATGGGAATGCCAAGACATGAGCCCCAAACCCTACATACAGGAACGGTTGGTTTGTTCCGGCATATCGGAAGCTTGGTAAACCGATTTTAAAGGTTTGTGCACAGGGCTGTATACAGGTTATATTGAGATATTAGAAACTACTATGCAACGTTTCGGGCTACTTCTTGCATAGCCCTGTACGGGCCCAAGTGCACAATGACCAGATACTTGGCCTTTGGGTGATAGTAATTATGGCATAGGCCCGGGGCAAGTATAAGTGTAGGATACAACAATCCTATGATTGCGATGCCAAGGCCTTCACACATTTTTTCCACTGTTTTTTTTTGCCATGCACAAGGTCCTCTGTAGCTCGGAAACAAGGCCTAGGTAGGGAGAACCTTTTGGGCCCAATTGCCCAACGCCACAAAGTCTTGCGACTTGAGGTTGAAAGACACTAAGGCTTTAAGCCTGATGAACATGCTAAAGTATGAGGTGTGGTCTTGTGGAGGGGCCCTCATGGAGCCCCAAGGTTCACAGTTGAAGCAGTTTTTGTTGGTTTAGGCTTTATGTGGGCGCTTGGGATCGAGATAGATGGACTCGTCAACTACACTGCCAGTATGTTTGGGTATTCAGCGTCAGACTACCAGCAGGCGTATAACCTCAATCCCAAACCCCTTCAGCGAAAACCACTAGCTCCTCATCCCTCCAAACCCTCAACCCATACAACCCAACATAACCCTTAAACCCAAAACCCAAAACCCGAAACCAGTAACTTAAAGCCGTTATCCCAACCTTAAACGAATACACAAATCATTGAGCGCAAGCCTTTTTTGAGATATCCCTCCTCTGGGGGTTGCTCATCACAGGGGTTCTGTCTGCTTATGTTCTGTTTTGGCTCCTATATCCTATATCCCTAACTTAACAACAACCCAGTGGCAATAAATTCTACAACCCTCAACCGCAATGGTGCTTTCCATTTCATTGTCCATGTGGTTTGAATTTTGATTCTCCTTTCTTTTCTCAACCATACACCCTAAAAACCTAAACACAACATAAAGATTAGTATATGCCCCTTACAGGGATTCTAGCCTCGTGCAGGCGCCGTTCCGCCCTTGAGGGGTCTCCCGCCTATGACACTGGAGTGCGAAGTGATGGCCTCATGTTCCTTACAGATTGTTTAGGTTTAGGTTTACCCTAGGGATCCAAATAGCCCAATGTAGGTAATATTTACAAACTTTGGGGCCCAATGTAGGTATTATTTATATACTTGGATCCCTAGGGTTAGGTCTAAGGCAATTGCAGGAGGGGAGTTTTCAGGTAGGGACCTTGCATAAGCTTCATATACCAACATACAACTCCCCCTGGTCCTAAGACACCCCTTATATACCCATTGTACTTATTGCACGCTCCCCCCATTGGCCCTAATTAGGTGTTTAGGACAAGAGGGAATGGCCAAGAATATGGAAATTACCATAGGGGTTTGGGTTTTGGGTTAAGCTGTAGGAGGGAATGAAGGATTGGAAAAGAAACTCGATGCTACTTCAGGGGTCCCGGTTTAGGATATTGGCTTAGGTTCACTTGCTGCTTGTTAGTTAGGGACTGAAGGAATGGAACGAAACACAAAGCTACCATAGGGCTTAGGATTCGGGGGTTAGGGCTGTCCTTCTGGTTGTTACCATGGAATCAGGGCCTGGAAGCGACTCATAGGGTTGAGATTTAGCATTCAGGGATACGGTAACTTGCTATGGAAGCTACCATTCGGTTCCGGGTTTGGGGTGCAGGGTTGAGGGTTAATGTTATTAGACAATGCTCGCATCGACAAGACGATGGAAAGTACTATACCCAAAGCCCTAAACGTTATCTTGCTGGAGATTGTACATGGGGCTACCATGAAGTTCCATTGCTCCATTCCCTACTGACGTCTCCATTTCTGATATGAGCTATAGTCTGAACTCCTTAAAGGGGGGTTATGTAGGGGGTTAGCAGGGGACTGGTATAGGGGTTGGGAAGGGGGATACTAGGAGTTTAGATTCTGTCTCATAAATCAAGTATTTAGCCAACGAAAAGGGCTTGATGTTCGCAGACATGACGTTGCATGCAGAGGCCAACAGGCAAAGTATGTCTAGCAGTCTAGCACGACCTTTTGCAGAGGAGCGTGATTCTTGGCGCATCTTTTCGGTCCATCTCCATGTAATATGGGTGTATATATATATATACAATTTACGAATAGTCTTTGCTCTTTGGGAGATGTACGGTGCCAACTTGGTCACTCGCCCTGACCCTAAACTGGAATTGATGCCGTAGTTGCCATGTTCTTTGCTTTCTAAGTCGCCCTGACCCTCCAAGTACTGGTTTATCTACACGAGGCCCCACCTGCACCCAGTTGTCATTTGCTTCTTCATTTGTTCTACTATCCCGTATATATATATATAATACATATACGTATATATAGAGAGATATATATAGAGAGAGAGATATCCCGTATCCCGTCCCCGAAGCCCTACCCCCTACACTGAACACGAAATCCTAAACGCTAAGCACTAAACCTTTAACCTTCAGTCCTGAGCCTCGAACGCCAAACTTAAATCCTAAACACTAAATCCTTAACCTTAAAGCGCCTTAAAACCTGAACCCCCCACCAGAGCCTAAACCCTAAGGTGGACCCGGCAACGCAGCCAGAACTGGCCCACCTCTTCAGGCGGAGGGGAAGGGTGCTTAAAGGCTTGGGTTTAGGGTTTAGGGTTAAAGGCTTGGGGCGCTTAGGGGCCTAAGTAAGGAGTGAAAAACACAATGGAAGCTACTAAAACAAGATTTCGGGTGTAGGGTTCAGGCACAGCAGACTAATTCAGGAATGAAATAGAAAATGGAAGATACTATAGTACGGTTCAGGGTTTAGGTTTACGGTTTCGGCGGAAGGCATTACCTGAAATGTCCTCTAGAACCTAAAAGACACAAGCTCCCTGAACTTTCAAGGTGGATAATGTAGATGCCCAAAAGATCTAGGTATCGAAGTGCCATATTCCCTTTTTTAATGAAGGTGCTGTCGGTAAGTCCCAGGACTGAGGTTTTATGGCCTCGAATAGCGGATACCCAGGCCTGAACAGAGTGCAGTTGCAGGGTCTATGTAGGTATGTGAACCCTAAACCCTAAAGCAGATACACGTACCCCTTGGAGCGAGGAGCGGGTTTCGGCTTGTGAGTTTGAGGTTCATGGATGGCATATTTCGCGCTGTGTGTCTCGAACTAACAAGCATAGATATTCCTAATAGTGAGTATGTGGGCTACGATAGAGGTTAGTTGGAGAGAGACTAACTAGAAGGTTGCGAATGGTTGTTTAAGGGTTTACGCGCGCATCGCTTGTAGGGTTGGAGGACGCTCTTTATCCTTCTGACCTTCATGAAGAAAGTCTTGTTGCTTGAGGATTCAAGTAGTCAGGGATCCTCCTTATGAGTAGTATTTTATTTCGGGATACTATGGTACC
>CAJNIZ010044040.1:9610-23906 GCA_905231905.1 Symbiodinium pilosum
ACCCTAAACCCTAGACCCCCCCATCCCAAGGAGTGCCATCAAGTCGGCACCTGGTTGAACAACTTTTCCGAGCACAAGCGCCGCCTGACTGCCTGGGGAAATTGCGAAGATCTTCGGGCTTGGGATTTCCTGGGTTGCTGTTAAGGNNTCCTTAACAGCAACCCAGTTTCGGGGTGTAGAGCTTCAAGCTGATGGGCCGAAAAGTTTAAAGGGCATTCTGATTGGCTTCATGGACGCCTGCAGATGATTCCGTGTCGCTCCGAGACGAAGGATGTCCGTTTACATTGCAGGTAAAAGGGCTCCTTATGGCTGCAACACCGCGCGCTTGCACATGACCCCATGCTTGCATTGTGCCCAAACCGGATTCTAATCAAATAAGCCCCGGCATTGATGCCCAAGCCCTCAACCCCAGGTTTTTCCAGCCATACCTGGAGGTTCATGGGACGTAATAACTACATATATATAGCCGGGCTTATAACCCTAAGTGAACTCCCCCTTGATGGATCCTTAGGGGTTATCCCAAGTATTGTAGGATCAGAAGCCTAGGCCTAGTTATAAGTTACTCAACCCCGTGAACCCCCAAAAGGACCCCAAACCCTTCACAAGCGACATGCAGTTCTTCTGGCGCGCGCTCTAGTAGGAGTTCGTCACCCGGAACAATCAGCTGAGTTGGTGTAATGAATGAGTGTAAGGTCATAAAGGGGTTCTACAGGGATCTCCATTCCCTACTAGTCAGCTACCACGCCAGACACCCTAAACCCTAAACCCAACGCAGCGCATTTTGTTTGCGGCAAGGATTCGTCACGCATAAAATCGGGAATGACACACGTTGGAAGACTCTTCGGCTGCAAAGAGCTGCATGCCCTAGCCGCAAAGCCAAGGGAAGATTTCCAAAACCGTTAACCCTAAACCCTGAACCCTAAACAGTAGTATCCATGTCACTTTCCCTGTTCTTGTCGATTTGGTTCTCCATTAAGGGGTAGACGCCTATGATCCGGGATCAATATACATACATACAGACAACATACATGCATACATGCATACATACATACATACATACATACATACATACATACATGCATATACATATACATATATAGATATATACATATACATCTGTGTGGGTGCACGCATGTGCGTGGGTGCACGTATGTGTCAATGTCTCTTTTGACATGTGCCCCTGGCTCCAGTACGTGCAATGGACCCACCGCCCACTATGCCTCGTCCAATCCTAAAGACTGCTGTAACCTGGGTTGCTGTTAAAGAACTTAAATCAAGTTACCATGATAAGGCAACCCTATTGTATACTATATACCCATATTATGGTCTCTTAGTTTAAGTTCTTTAACAGTAAGCCAGGAAGAGTACGGATGCAGTTCAGACTTCGTCTCAAGATCGAAAGCCGTCAGGGGTGGGCACTATGAGCTACAACATCCCTTATGCGCTGCCTTCATGCTATAAGGCGTCGGCTCAGGGATACCGGAAACCTTAAGACCAAAGCTCGGAGCCTCACAAACCTGTAAACCAGCAACCTGATACACATAAACCTCGGAGCTGAAAGCTAAATGATGACTACACGGCATGGAGCTTTTGGCTACGGAATGTCTACTGAGATGAGCCACGGCCGCGATTCAAACTTTGGATCGTAGATATAACAGGCCTGCAAGAGTTCGGATAAGATAGGCTGCTGTTCTGGTTTCCCGCAGTTTGCATAGGGCCCTGTAGCTCTTCTCAACAGAATGTGCCTGTACGTGTGCGGTGTCTTTGTGTCGGGATGTTTCTCAGGCAGCCGCAGAACGCGAAGCTGCCAGGACACTGCAATTGTATCCTCGGAGTTCGGGAAGACACTGGGATCCAAGCTTCTTCTGGGTTGCTGTTAAGGAACTCAAATTAAGTTACTATATTAGGGAAACCCTATTATTTACAATATATACCCATTATGGTAACTTAATTTAAGTTCCTTAACAGCAACCCAGTCTTGAGTTAAGGCAACCCTCTTGAAAGTTTTCTGGTTGTCAGTATTATTGTTATTATTTCCAACACTGGGGGATAGCACAAAACTGGGCTTGACATAGGTTGGAGGAGTACGTGCGCGTCTGAGGGTGTTGCAGATAATTATACAGCACTGCGGCCAGGGCTGCAAAACTTGGAGTCTATTTGGGATATGCAAGCTCTTAGGGTTTGAGACATTGCACGTGCGCCTACAAGTTCATGTCCCAAACCTTTACCCCTTTAACGTCTACAATTGGGCCAAAGGCCATGAACGTGCTAATTAGAAGCTTCTCGGTGTGGTGACAGGACCAGGAGCATACAAAGTAGATCGAGACCTGCCAGAACACCCAGCTCCCTGACTTGCAGAGATGCTTATGGCCATGTGTTTGCGGGATTGTCGTTGTGAGTAACCCCTTCGAGGACTGGTGACGAGCTCAGTTAGCATTGGGATAGCATGTACAATGCCGTTACGAGACAGAATTTTGTTCTTGGTTCTGGTAAGTGTATATAGGCTTCATGACGAACATCGGTGAGTGTGTGTGTGTGTGTGCTTGTGTATGTACATCCCTCCCCCGTAGAGTAGTTTCCTTGATATGGTGTGTTATGAGTTTGTAATTATAGGGAAGAAGCGACAATACCCCACCGCTTCCAAAACATGAAGTCCACTCCGAAACCTGCATCCTAACCCTATCCCCTCCCCTTAGCTTAATCCCCTCCCCCTACACAACAACCCCCTTGAGAATGCCGCATCTCCAAATTCTCACATTTTTGGGGGTGGAAAGTTGAATTATTCGGGGGTGGGGGTTAATTATTGTGGGGAGGTGATTAAAACACGGTATGCCCCCTAAACCCTAAACCCTGAAAGGATGAGGATTTTCACCTGATTCCTTTTTTGTCTTCGGACTGTGGAAGCTTGTTGCGGTTTAGGGTTTAGGGTTTAGGGTTTAGGGTTTGTTGCGGTTATGGCTTAGGGTTCAGGTGTGCGGAAGGGACCTTCGGGATATATGGCGCTAAACGGAGATTGCAAGGGCCCTTAGTGCTTCAGATGTTGTGTGTGGCCAGGGGTCCCTAGAGTGTCGCTAACGGCAGGATACACAAGCGCTCTGATTGCGGCTGCGGGCACCAAAGAGAAAGGACAACGCGCAGGCCATCACCAGGTCGCAGAATGCAATCCACATGTGTTGTCATCTGTGGTTACCCTTTAGAAATATCATGAGTCGCGTGTTTCCGAAGGTACCTGGTTAAAATCCGAAAGCCCAGAGCCCAAGACCATGAATGCCAAGCGCTAAACTCCAAGTCATTCTGATAAGGGCATTACAGACAACATTCTACAGCCCATACTAATATTACTCCCATTATAGACTGCTACTGGGCGGGGGCAGTACCCAACCTACAGCCCAGAACCCCACACCCTAAACCTGAACCCGAAAGCCCAAACCCTAAGCCCCAAACACCAAACCCCAAGCCCAAAACCCCAAACCCTAAACCTTAAACCCCAAACCATCAACCCCAAGCCCTAAGCCGAGGAGCATGACATGGGGACCCATGTCTTCACTGCGACATCCCCGAGCTATTCGAAGCTTGGCAAGTGCCTGTTATATGGGGGTTATGTGGGATTTAGGGTTTCGGGTTCAGGGTTTCAGGTGCAGGGTTTAGGGCTTAGGGTCAAGGGATTACATTGGGATATAAGGGGCTTCATCGCGGTTATATAGGATCCCTTTGATTAGTCATAGGGGTTGCATGGGGTATGTTACGGGGTAAGGTTTAGGGTTACGGGGTTATTTGAGGTGTATGGGGATGCATGGAGGTTATGTACGGATTATATTCGGGGGGTGTTGGAATAACGGAAACCAAAATGGAAACTATTATTTAGGGTTTTTGTGGTGATCTGGGGGTGACAAGAAGAAAAGGGATATCACCTCACCAATTAGGGAGAATGAAATGGAACAAATTGAAAAGAAAGTGGAAATGATACCAAACTGGGCTTATATAGCGGTCTTCATGTTTGCACGGTACTTAAACGAGTCCTCGTTCTTCCTTTGGCTGTGGTTAGAGGTTTTTAGAGTATACCGTAATGCCTAATCCTCTCTTGCCTTGTGTTTTTTCAAATAAGGTGCTGCTTACAAAAAGTGATGGCATCGCAGTCTCCTCTCCAAAAAAGCACTCCAGACCGACGACCCCATGATCTGCTTGTACTCCCCCCTACCTGTAGGGATCCAAATAGCCCAAAGCAGATATCATTTACAGTAAGTCTTATTCGTAGACTTGGATCCAGACCACCCTCAAACAATTCCAAAAGTCTAATCTAGACCTAAAGACCCTAAACCCTAAACCCCTAAACCCTAAACCCTGAAATCACTTGGGGCTTCAAGTCCCAGTTCTGAATCCTTGAACTTATTTTCAAAGCCAAATGAAGGTAATTGCACTAGACCTGTACTCCCCAGAACCTCCATAATCTCTTTCATCCAATACCCACATGGGGGTTTCTAGAGATAAGGGGTCCCCTGTTAAGGAGGATTTAGGGTTTAGGGCTTTAGGCTTCCTATTACTCCCTTCTGCGAATATGATGAGGCTGACAATATGTACCAAATCTAATTTGACACTTGATTTAAAGTACGGTCTCCCCTATTTGCCACCCAAGATATATTAATTAGATTCTCCAATATTCCTACGGAACTCCACATCCACTCCCTTCAAGCCTGTTTTCTTTAGTGCAACCTATCTTCGATTCACTTCAACATTTCTCCACCCCATGCCCCAGCTAAACCCTAAACCGTAACCCCCATCTTAGACGAACAGGATGCCTCGTGAAACACGCGTGGCGCCAGATGGCGCCATGAAGGGAACCTGGGCGCCACCTTAGTAGACATCAGGACCCCGCCAAAAGTCCATGTAGGTGTAAAGGTTACTTGGGCGCCACAGTAGGTCTTTAAGGAGCTTAGACCCTAAACCCTATAAAGCCCCCTCTATATGACTACCTTTAAGGAGGTTAAACCCTAAACCCTATATAGCCCCCTATACATAGCAACATGGGCCGCTTGGACCTGGAAGGGGGGTAATTGGGGATGTTCTCATATCTCAAGGTATAGTATAGAGCTTATCAGGAACTTTTGCGGTATGGAGTTTAGGATTTAGGGTTTGAAGTTTAGGGTTTGGGGCCGGTACTGAGTATAGAGGCCTGATCTTAAGGCTTAGGGTTTGGCGTCTGATTGAGGAGCTTACAGTCTTACAGGTGGCTCGAGGAAGCCAGAAAACCTAGTATTTAACAGCACCAGCAATGGTTTAGGGTTTAGGAGTACCCACAGAATCCCACATAATGATCCCTGCAGCCCGTGCAACTTCCCTACTTGCCATTTCGAAGGTTGGGCTGCCATGGTTTAGGGTATGGTGTTTAGGGTGCTCTGAGATAAGGTTTAGAGTTTAGGGTATAGGGTGTAGGGGTCTTTGGGACAAGGTTTACGGTTTGGGATATAGGGTTTTTAGGGCTTAGGGCACGTTGGGATAAGGTATAGGGTTTCGGGTTTAGAGCACTTTGCGATGGGGGATAATTTTCCCTATTCTGGGGTTAGGGAACCTATTCATAAATGACTGCGGGGGACTGTAAAGTACCACCCAGCCAGGTGTCAATTGGAGGGGTGTGAGCGTTGAAGGCTTTAGGCGCCGAGAGAGACAGAAACAAGTCCCCTCTGGATGGCTCAAAATGGACATCAGACGAACACTCGAGATTCATGATGTGGAGCAACCTTTTGAAAGCCCCTACTGTAGGCACCAAAGCTAGAATTGTAAGGACAAATCTAGAAGCTAGACCTAGATCCTGAAACCCCAAAACCCTGAAGCCACAAGACCCTCCAAATCCTAACCACCAAACCAAGTCAAAGGCATCTCTTTGACGCCCAGCCGCTCGCAGATGTGCGAATGCGCTGCGCCGGGACAGTATCCGGTGCCCAGGCTCTGGGACGGGGATTCGGGTCTAGGGTTGAGGGTGTGGAGTGCAGGATTTACAGGATTTTGGTTTGGGGTTCACATGCCCACAAACTGTTTTAGTGTACTTGGGGGGTCCTTGTCGAGTGTAGGCTTTAGGATATAGAATGTCGCTGCACGTACTTTGGGGGGTCTAGGTAGACCCTGCTCCCTAAACCCTAAATCCCTATTTTGGACACAGGCTACTGTATTTCGCGTTGGAATACTAGTGTATCGGGCGCCTAGGTTGCGGGTGTGGTCTCCATGGAGTTCATGATAGATTGAGACTACCCCTGCATTTTAACTTCAGATGGGATATATGATGGTCGGGGCTTAGGAATCAGGGTTTGCGGCTTTAAGTTTGCAGTGGTATAGTTCTATTCGCGTCCCCCATTGGGTTGCCTGATGATAGTGATGATGATGATGATGATGATGGTGATGATGATGGTGACGAGGATGATGACCATGATGATGACGCTGACGATGACCATGAATATGACGAGCAGTCGGTCAGCAGAGCATCCATGCTCAAAACATAATAGCATTGGTGTTCCATGAGCAGACGGTCACTAGAGCATTTATGCCCAAAGCAGAATGACGTTCGTGTTCCAAGAGCATACGGTCACGGAAAAATGGGGACATCAACGAAACTCGAGCAGTTTACAAATAGAACCTAATTGCATTGGGCCCTCAAGTCTCTACAAACATTACCTGCATTTGGCTGTTTGGAGCACTATAGGGTAGGGTGGTTAGCCGGACACGGAGGCATAATCCTTGTAGGGATCCTCACTCATTCCCTTTTTAGTCCAATATCCCATTCCTTCAGTTGATACCGGCCAAGCTAGGGATTTCATGAAGGTGTTCTTGGCACAGTGTAGGGTTGAGGGGTTTAGTTCAGCTTTGGACCTGGGATACTGAATGGGATTTACTCAGAATACTCCCTACACGATCCTGAAGAGTGACCTCCGTAGCCCCCCAAACCCTACATTGTGCTCCAAATCCCCAAGCCCTGAACCCCAAAACCCTAATCTCGGGCGCCTATTCTGAGAATCCGCCACCCTAAATCCTATACAGACCTCAATGTTCAAATCGATGGATGCCAAGACCGGGTTTAGTGTTTCGGGTCTTTTGTACACCTGTTGTGAGTCCTGTGGTCCCAATTACACAGTTTTCTTGGCTAGAGGGCTAGTATTACCAGACTGTACATAATCCGGATAAAAGGGAAACCTCTACGCTTCACACTAAACCTTACACCCCAGACCGGAAACTCGGAACCCCAGATCCTAAATCCCGAACCCTAAGCGCTACGCTAATCTCCAAAGCAAAACGAGAAAACAAGTGTGCACACACCTTTCGGCCAGAACCCTATACAACTTGCCTAAACCCTTGCCTCTACATCCTGGAGAGGTTTGGTCTCAGATCCAAAGAGAAGGCTGGGCCGTATGCTGCGCTTGTTCAATTATCTTGAGGTGGTTGGGTTGTGAAGTTAGGTACAGGGAAGTGTTGAAGGTTCAAGGGTTTATGTTGTTGGTAGTGGCGAATGAAGGAATGGATTTCTAAAGCAGCTGCACACAATCCCTACACAACCCCACATAGCCCATCCCTCATAGAAACCCATCAGGGAGTGAAAGAGTGGATCCCAAGACAAGTAAGGTTGGGGGTTTAGAGATTTCCTAAAGCGGTAAACCCTAAACCCGTAAACCCCAAACTCTAAAACCTAGAGTTTCCATCTACTTTTCCACTCATGAAAGCCCTACTAACAGATCTGAGGATCAGGGCCCCACGAAGAACAATGTATGTAGTCTTGACAGGCTTTCAGGGCCACAGAAGGTTAGGGATTTTGGCTTAGGGCACGCGCGTCAAGACCCAGATTTAGCGTTTCAGCCTTCAACCCCGGCAAGTTCGTACAGTCCTTGCAAAAGGCGCCTGGAAACCCCTAAATCTGCACCGGAAACCGCTCAACCAGGTTGCTAGTTCCCTTTGTATGGAATTCTGCAAGCCCCAAACCCTAAAGACCACCCTATGCCCCAACTCTAGAAACACAAAGCCTTGAAGCTCAAAGTGTATAAGGAATACCTACTTTGGGCCCTCAAGTCTGTAGATAGTACCTACTCCGAGCTACTTGCGATGCAACCCTAGACCCCAAGCTCCAAGCCCCAAACCCTAAACCCCAAAACTCTAAAACCGGAAATTAAAAACCCCAAACCGTCTAAAGCTTGGCAGGAGTTCACCACGTTATACTTCCCGGCCGCCCTGGACTCCGCGTGGAAATCCTATGCAAAACTCGCAGCTCTAAACCCCAAGCCCTATGAACCCAAAGCTGCCAACCCTGAACCCTGAGTCCTATATGATTCCTAAGCCTTAAACTATAAATCCTAGACCCTAAACCCTAATCTCAAATCCATAAACCCTAACCCCTAAACCCTATGAGAATTGGCCTTCGCTGTTTCATCACATGGGCACTCCTCAGGAGGATGGGGGAGCCCTGTAGTCCCCCTAAACCATCTAAAATTTCGGGTTAGGGGCTTAGGATTTGGGTGTCAGAGGGTTTAGGGTTCCCTTTGTAGTGTTTATACAAATTGTACAGGGTTCAGGTCCGGAGTTTTGACCAGGTTTTCGCCGGGGTTTTGCGGGAGTTTCGGTTTTAATTTTTTGCCTTATTATACAATTTGTGTTTTCCTGGGCTTGAGGGTTTAGGGCTCTGTGTTTAGGCTTAGGCTCACCACACGTACCCAGGAATCCTTAAACCATAAACCTTAACCGCTTACCCTGTCCCCATACCCCTTGAATCATGTGAGCTACTGTCTAGTCTCCTTAAAGGAAGTCATATATCAGGTGGACCCCCCACCCTGTAATAGTGGTATAATAGGAATATAAGAGGCCCCTCATATAATCCTTATTATCCCTCTAGGCTATGTTGGGGATTATCTTGACTGAGGGTTCTTGGGCTCCCCTGACTCCTGAAAGAATAGGATACATGTTTTGCCTTAGTACGAGAGGCTAGGATATCTGTTAGTTAGGCTTCGGCCCTTAGGAAGCTAGATACGGCTTGCGGCTTAGGCCTCAGAAGTTCGGGGCTTAAACTTCGGAGTCCAACCTAGCGGATTCACGCCACCTGGATGCTGCGGACTGCACAAATCCCAGGCACAGCCCCCATGTTCCTGGAGGCTCCTGATATCCTACATGTTGAATCCTGGGCGCTAGATCTTGAACCCTAACTAACCCTAAAGTATGAACCCTAAACCCAAAAGACGTTTAGCTGACCTTAATCACGCTGAGCCGTAAACTATGAAAGTCATCTCGCTTTAGTGCAGGCATTGCTTGACCAAATGTTCCTCATCTGCGAACTTCCCAGACCGCCAAAGGGATCTAGAAATTAGATCCCCTAGAACCATATGGGAAAATATATATGGATTAAATATATAATATATAGGGGGTTATAATGGGTCTACATAGGGGATCTATTTTTTAGATCCTCCCAGGGGTCTGGGTTCCCACTATTGGAGCACCCTTGGAATCATATCAGCTACTGTCAAGATTAGGATTACCAAGAGACCCTGAAGGATGGACAAGGGGGTCCCTTTGGGAGACCCTAACCTGGGTTGCTTTTAAAGAACCTAAATTAAGTTACCATAATGAGTTTTTTCCTCTGCGCAAGGCTTGGTCAGAAGCCCATCAGCACCGACGATCTTTACCATAATGAGTATAGATAGTAAATAATAGGGTTTCCCCAATATAGTAACTTTATTTAAGTTCCTGAACAGCAACCCAGAACTAGGAGGTCATAAGACCGGAACATTGAACTATTCTGGTAAGAGTTCTTGTGGTAAGGAAATTCAGGGCCCCTGCAAGGAAAGCTAATAATCGTGCATGGCCTCATTGTACTACAGTAGAATAATTCTCAACCTATAGTTACTTAGGGCCATGCAGGAATTCTAGTATCCACGCTGAACCATAAACCCTATGCCCCAACCGTAAACCCTCAACCCTGAACCGAACCCCTGAACCCTTAACCCCTAAACCCTAAACCCCTGAGCCCTTAACCCTAAAACCCAAACCCAAAAACCCATGGGGTCCAAGCAAAGGCCCGTCAACCCTTTCTTTGAGTTCCTGACACCTGCAGGGCCAAATTGCGGCAGGCCCGCGCGACGTCGCTGCGGCCGCCATAGCTGAGGCAAACATTAAGCAACAAGCCTCACTCATGCTCAATCACAAGTTAGGGTTTAGGGTTTTGGGTTTAGGGATTGGGGTTTAGGGAGGGGGGAATACTATGTAGATATGTCATATAACCCCTGTGGGCCGAGGATAACCCCTAAAAACCTCATCTAAACCAAGGTTCCTTTCCCTTTTACTGTCCATTAGACTTGCCAGTATCCTCGGATTCTACACTGTACATTATCTTGGTTGGCCTTTGGAACCTTTTGAAAAACATTAATATATAGGGCCCCTATGAAACCAATTAGGGAAAATATCTAAGTATCCCAATGGCTAACCCAGTTATTCTATAAACCCTGTACAGCACTATAACGCCTTGTATAGACACCTCAGGCTTCCGACCTAAGCCTGACTGAGCAGCCAGTGCAGGAAGCCGAGGCGGTTTCTAGCTCTGTGACAGCAGCTTGCACGGCAGCAGGCAGAGGTTCTGCATCGGAAATCAGGAAGCGCACCCGCACCTATTTGGGGGCCCATGGGACTTAGTAACTGCGCATAATTGGGCTTATAACCCTACTTATCTCTCTCTCTCTCTCTCTCGNNCTTAACAGCAACCCAGTAAAAGGCTAAACCGTGGATACTGCCCCCATTGGGTAATAGTTGGAAAGTTACTGTATATATACATATTATGGACCATTACTGGGTGGGGGCAGTACCCTAAACCCTGTACCCGAAAACCTACATTCCGAACCCTAAGCCCTTAAACCCTAAAACCCTGAACCCCTAAACTCTGGAACCTCAAAACCCTTTAAACTCTAACCGCTAGAACCCTAAAACCCTAAACCCTAAAGCCCCAAACCCACAACCCCTAAACCCTCAAACGCAAAACCTTCTAAACCCCAAAAGCCTTAAACCCTAAGTCCCGAAACCTTACAATCTGAAACCCCAAACCCTGAAGCCCAAAAATCCAAGCCCCAAATCTTTAGAGCAACTTGCCATCTCTCGCAGGAGAGCCAGGAATCGCTTCGAGAGAGGAAGCGGAAGAATGATGTGCCAGGCTCACCGGTGTTTAGGGTGTAGGGTTTTAGCGGTTTAGGATGTAGGCTTGTTTAGGGTTTTAGGGCTTTAGGGGTTTAGGATTCAGGGTTTAGAGGTTTAGGGTTTTGGATTTTTGGTTCAGGGCTGCAGGGCTTTAGGGTTTTGATTTTAGGGGTTTAGGGTGTTGGGGTTTAGGTTGTTAGGTTTTAGGGGTTAGGGTTTATAGTTTTAGGGTTTAGGGCTTCAGGGTTTAGGGAGAAGGTTTTACTTACAGCTGGCTAGTAGGTCATGAGGGAATATTTTATCGAGGGATTATACACGTAGTATGTAGGGATTTTGTTTCCATATTCCGACCAACCACCAGTAAGCATTTTTCGGATTTACCCTAAACCCAAAACGGTCATATTGGGGTTAAAGAGGGATAATGGGAAATGCAATGGAAACTACTCTTTAGGGTTTCAGGTTTAGGGGTTTAGGGTATAGGGCTTGAGGGGTGGATCGTCCGATGTGCCGGGCGTGCTTAGTGTGTGCCTACGGCAGTTCCCAGCTTACCGTGGCCAGAGTCTGGGTTGAAAAAAGGGCTTGAAGCTGACGATCTGGGAATTAAGTCTAGGGCTTTTGTGGTTTGGGTTTCGGGCCGAGGTTTTAGGAATCAGGGTTTGGGGTTTAGGATTCAGGGTTTAGGGCATTCGATTCAGGGTTTAGGATTCAGGGTCTAGGGCTTCGGGCTTACTGCTTAGAACTTGGGACTTCGGGTTTAGGGCTTAGGGCCTAGGGTGTACTACGTGATATTTGACAGGTAGTGCGGGAACGGAATGTTCTACGTATTACTGCTAGCATTGCCTATATCCCTTTCCCCATTCCCTTCGAAGCTCCAGGAAGTTTGATGCGGAAAGAAACCTTAACCCAAACCATGGGCCAGTGCAGCTAGACTAGACCAGTGGATCGCTTGCAGGCCCAACGCAAATCCCTGAAGTCAAAAAGCGGGCTTTTGGTCCCTGAGCCGGAACCTCTTCCAGACCTAAACAAAGCCCCTAAGCCCAAACTTACCCCTCAACCTTAAACCCTGAACCCTAAACTTCGGGGTTATATTGGGTTACATAGGGTTTTATAGGGTTATAAACCCTGAAACCCTAAACTTAGGGGCTGGGTTATATTGGGTTACATAGGGCTATATAGGGCTTTCTCAGACAGAGGCCCCGGCATCTACACAGTCAAGCGCTATGGCGACGATTTGGGCCGGGAGAAGACAAAGATCATTGAGACTTGGTGGCAGGATGTGGCTGGAAATGGTCTAAACCCGAGCGCCCAAAATCCCAACTTCCAACCCGCTAGTCCCTAACCCTATCTAACCGTATTTGCCCCTATGCATCCCTCTAATTTTCAACCCCTTAGCCCCTAACCCTATCTAAGCTTATATGCCCCCATGCATCCCTGTATGTATGCCTGGGTTGTAGTGGGGTTTACTAGGATTCAGGGGTTTAGGGTTAGGGGTTTAGGGATTTAGGGTTTTGGGGTTCGGGGTATAGGGTTTAGGGCTGTTCTACGGGGTATCAGGGCGTAGGGATCAAGGGCTTAGAGTGTTAAGGAATTCCAGGCAGCTAGTTTCCTTTCTAAACGCCTTACCTGGCGCTTGTCGACCGCCCAGTCTCGATTAAGAGGCCGGATGTAAGGGCACCCACCTGGCAACTTCCTATGGAAAAGTCCCTAAACAATGCAATG
Organism: Symbiodinium pilosum; assembly: GCA_905231905.1. Taxonomy (NCBI): domain Eukaryota; class Dinophyceae; order Suessiales; family Symbiodiniaceae; genus Symbiodinium; species Symbiodinium pilosum. The sequence continues at coordinate 22,475 of CAJNIZ010044040.1, forward strand.
GAAATTTCTCACCTCTCATGGAACTATTTTCGGAGCATCTATAATCAAGTATCGGTTTGGGGCGCTTCAAACTACAGGGGGGCATTATTTGGGAATATCTGTAATCAAGGAGCGGTTTGGGGTGCTTCAAACTAAAGGGGGAGGAGAGTAAGCAGGGAGCAGGGAAAGGACTTGGACTTGGCAGCGTTGCAGTTGACGATGAAAAGGTCAAAGCTTTGGCGGGGAGGGTTCTGACTGATGGGAGTTATAATGTAATATGCCTGCGAGGCGTTTTTCTGCAGAGCACTCACAACAAATCTGCACATTCATTTTCCGGCACGTTTCAGGTCTCCCGTCTTCCATATTCTCAGTTCCTTGTAAGCTCACCGTTTACTGAGACAGGTATCCTTATATCCCCGCGCAAGGCTGGGACCTAGCAGTATACTATCCAGCAGGGGCACCTTTCATTACAAGAGCCCTTAAGGTCCCAGTAGGTTCGAACACGCTTAACGGTTACAAGTTTACCGGTAAAGGTCCGCGAACACTCTTCCGTATGGAAATGCCTGAGTCTAAGAGTTCCGGCCCCATGGAGCAGCATGAGGGCGATGAGCGCATGGGGTCTCCCTGGGTCAGAGTCAAGGTAGAACATGTATTCCTAGACCACTTGCGGCAGCCAGAAGACGAACTCTTTGCAAACTACATTTTGCAACATGCTCGTGGGTTTCCCAACTCGTCCCGGGCCCTAAACGACCTGCCTGCGGGGTTCCCCATAAATTCACCTAGCTTATGTAGTCCTAGTTATCGTCACCTCTTTCAGGACTAATTGGCTGTTTTGCATTGTGAGGTACTGAGATCTTGTGATCAGAGATCTTGTGATCAGAGTAAGCCACCGGCCCCTAGCAAGCGTCATCTAGCAGATTCCTCTTAAAGGTTAAGGGGTGCTTGGCAACTATGCTTCCAACCTCCATAGCGGCATGCGATGGCAACTGCTGATGCCAGTCCTCCCTCGTGTTGGCCTACTTACGAAGACAGGTACAGACCATAAACCTCTAAACCCGAAATCCCGAACCTGGAAACGACTGAACACGAAACTGAAATCTGTATCGAGAATGCAGGCCCTGAACCTAAGCACAACGTTAGAGAGGCTTTAGGTCGCCTTTCCTCAGCATTTTGTACTCTTGCTTGTTCCAAATGCAATAAGGAAAATGGAAAACCATTCTGTGAAATGTCCCAAACACAGTAAGGACCACTGATATGTACGCATGTTTTGTAATACTTGCCAATGAAGACTCAGTCTCACCCCCTTCAGGAGCGGGCCGTTCGGAAGGGGCTTCGGTGTTGGGCAGCAGGACAGGGCTTCCGGATTCAAGTCCAGAGCAATTACCGGAGGGAAGCTCTTAAGACTGCATCTTACATAGGCCTTACTACACAGGGTGTAGAGTTTAGGAGTTAG
>CAJNIZ010044040.1:35486-49835 GCA_905231905.1 Symbiodinium pilosum
GGGTCCTACTTGCGCGTCCCTAGTTGGACTTCTAGGGTTTTATTGTGTATGTATTAGGCATATGACTGTATCCATATACCTAACTTAAATACCTGTATATCTATAATTACATGTTCCTACAGTGGGAAGCCCGGCCAGCCGAGGCGGGCGCGCGCTAGCGTTTACAATGAAATGGAATCTACCAATCCTGGACAGGCACTCGTCCTCCCGTCGCTCTGCTACCAACACCCTTTCCTGACAAAGACATGTTCCACAGAATGTGCTAAGAGTTAGTGCTACTCGCTATCCGACACGGCCTCCAATACAGATCCCAACATACTCTAATCCTTACTACGGTCACCGCTCATTGTTGGAATCCCAAACCTCATTAATCTGTTTATATAGCCGAGACTAAACTCCTGAAAGGGGGTTATATAGGGGAGTATGAAAGGGTACTATTGTAGGGCTTAGTAAGGGGCATACTCGGAGTTTAGACTATATAACTCATATAGACCCCAAACCCTAAACTTTAGGACCCGAAGCCTTAAACCACAAACCCTAGGCCCTATAAATCCCCATACAACCCCATATAAAGCCCGATGTGTCCCCCATAACCCCCGACCCTGAACCTTCCCATGCTAGGCTTTCTGAGGAGCCAAAACGCTAAACCCTAAACTGTAAGACCCTAAACCCTACACCCGAAACTTTAGGACCCTAAACCCTAAACTTAAGTCCCCAAACCCTAAACCCTAAACTTTAGGACCCTAAGCCCTCCCGTGCTAGGCCTTCTGAGTGCTGAACGGCGTGTCGTGGGTACAGGATCTGTTGGTGCTCCGGCCTGCCAAATGCGGTTTAGGGTTTGGGGGTTAGGGTTTAGGGTTTGGGGTTTGGGGTTTGGGGATCAGGATTTCGGGTTCAGGGCTTGGGGTTTGGGGATCAGGGTTTAGGGTTTAGGGATCTGGGTTTAGGGTTTGGGGAGCAGGATTTAAGGTTTAGGTTTAGGGGTTAGGGTTTAATTAGTGATCAGGATTTAAGGTTTAGGGTTTAGAGTTCAGGGATCAGGGTTTAGGGTTCGGGGTTTAGGATTAAGAGTTTAAGGCTCAGGATTTAGGGTTCAGGGCTTAGAGTTTAGGGATCAGGGTTTTTAAAGGATTTATGGAGACTATACTTTGACTTTGAGGCTCTAAGTCTACGTTGTGACAGGGCTTATGAGGTTTATAATGAGGGCTACTGGGGGTAGTAGGCAGGCTTACAAAGTCCAGAGATCATGGCAGCAGTGGCTATGCAAACCTATGCAAGCTTCCGGTGCTTTTCCTGAATACTGGAGTGCCGCAACCGGACTGTTCGGAATGTTGCAGCGACTGTGGCAAGTAACCATTTGGAAATATTTGGATATTTCACATTGGGTTTCGGGGTTTAGGGTGGGCTTAGGGTTTAGGGTGGGCTTAGGGTTTAGGGCTTGAGGTGATATTAAATGACTATAACAGGAAACCCTACTCTTGACTATATACCCATATCATGGTAACTAGCTTATGTTGCTTAACAGCAAGCTTAATCCCCAAACCCCTAACACCTTAAACCCTATATTCTATCTACTTAAGTCTTAGGGCGGATTTAGGGTTTATAGGGTTTAGGGCCCTTGGTGTCCCGCTTACTTCCCAGCCAGCTGGGAGTGCTCCCATTGTCACGTGGCCATCTCGTGGCCAGGGAAAACACTGAAAAGGGTTTTGGGGTTTAGGGTTTGGGGGTTGGGGTTGAGGGTTTAGGGTCTAGGGTTTAGAGTATGAATATTATCCAACTGTTTCAGAGTGCGGGCAGTACCCAATAAGTGGTGTCTTGTGGTGATTGAACTGAAGTACGTAAGATAATGCTATTCTCAAGGCACGCTCGAACCACATGGAGAATATAGTCTCATGATGTACACAGAAATATAGCAGAACTCTTTAAGATAGTGCTTGAATGGGGCATTCGAGAACTAGGGCTCTGCTTTAGAGACTCTTAGAATAATTTGGTCTGCATTGGGGCCACTGGGATTCCCCAAGTTTGGGGATTTGGGTTTAGGTCCTACTTCTGAACACCCTGAGGCCTGAAGCCTAGGTCATGGGGCCCAATGTTTATGAAACTGCCCGCCTGGCGGTTACCCACTTGTTTGGTCCCGTTTGGGGCTTCCTGATGATTAGGGGCCGGACTCTACAGGCGAACCAAAAAACCTGAACTTTGGCAACCTGTCATATGTCTTTTGAAATCTGCTGCCTGTCTTTGTCGGCCAAAAGCGTGACAAACGTGAAGGGCTCGAACTGCTTCACTGGCTCCTGATGGGCTATAGTCCTCCTTAAGTAGATAGGATCTGGGGTAGATGGGGATCTTATTATATTATACCCAAAGCCATATTCTATCTACTTAAGGGGGACTATAGCGACTTCCTGGTGTTTCAGGAAGACTGGGTTAGGTTTGGGTTGAGGGTTGAGGGTTGAGGGTTTGGGAACCTTGAATTTTCTAAGAACCTAGCCCGTGGAGGAGGGAAGATAAATACTATTGTAGGGATCATATGAAAATTAGATATACTGCTGGTGCTTCAGGGTCAATGGCAAATGCAGGCAACAGAAACTACTAGAGGGTTTGGGTTTGGAAAAGATATACAGTACAAACCCTAAACCCTAACAGAGGATTGACAGAGAAGAAGATTGCGGGGCCCTGCACAAGGTGCCGATGTGAATATTGTGGCTTCTCAGAGTGCTTCTTCGGAGGTCCCTCAACCCTAAACCCTTGAACCCTAAACCCTTAAGCCTGAACCCTTAAACCCTACAAACGGTAATTCTGCATCCATGCATTTGACAAGCCTGGCTTCTAACAAGGGTACTTCTGGGCAATTTTCATAGTTAGGGTCCTGTTTCTCAGGGGGCCTATATCAAGTACTGTGGAATTCTGGGGCCTATATTGGAGGACCCTTGCTTTGAGACACTCCCATAGTGGATTTTTTACACGGTTATCAGGCAAGCATTTGGCTATTGTGTTGTCCAGATTCTGGAGATTTAGCTTAAGTTCCTCAACTGCTCAATCGCAACCCGGTTGAACCCGGGTGTCCGGTAACCTTTGCGAAGCCTTGGCAATGTTGTTGGTACCTTGTAGCATTAGAAGGAAACCCAAAGAAAAAAACTTTGAAACTGTGCGCCGCTGAAAGCTCGACACCTAGACAAAAAGCTAAACTCTAACCTCCTAAACCCTAAACCCGAAGCCCTTGATCCTCGAAACATGAAGAATTTAGGATGAGGCTCATATTCATGAACTGTCTCTAATGACACCTGCCTGGACCCAAAAAAGTATGCACAACAATGGACGTGTTTTCAACTTTCTGATGGTCTTGGGCCATTACTGTACCTTTTGGGCGCACGTAAAAGAGTCCTTCACATGACCATTATCTCTTTAGGGGCTCTTAGTGTATTCGCGCAGCACCCTATGCCCTAAACCCGACAAAACCCCAAAGCCCCCAAAGTCACCCTTAAGTAGATAGAATATGGCTTTGGGTATATCATCATAAGGCCCCCATATACCCCATCTGCTATCTACTTAAGGGGAACTACAATAAAAGCACCCAGTCCTTTATGGCGACCTTGCCGGCACTTACAGCTTCCACGAAGGAGCAATGATCGTGCGGGTGCCAGTCGTATGAGATCACCACAACATCGAACTTGCCACCTTGAGAAGCTTCTAAGACCCAAAGGGTCCAAGTACCCAATAATTAGGTTCCTTTCAAGGGGGTATAGGGGTATATATAGGGTTTAGGGTTTAGAGTTTAGGGTTTAGGTTTCAGGCTTGTACCCCTAAGGTTGTACCCATGGGTTCCTTCTAGAGGACCCTTGCGGACTACATTGGCTGATATAAGCGCAATGTTAAGGCCATATTGGGAAACCTTTTAGGGGTTCGACCTTAGGGGTACAACCCAGGAACCCTTGATAAATCCTTTCGCAATTTCCATGCTCTCTTCCATGAATCAAGGCAATACAAATAGAACCCAACAGTTTTCCATGTTCTTCCCATCAAGACTGAAAAGAACATAGACACTTGTAGTGTCACCGAAAATCTGACTTACCATACTTCTCCGGGTTGAGGGCGCTTAGGGTCATGAAAAATTCTTCGTATAAACCCCATTTATTGTTATCAACAGTAGTGCACTATCCCAAAACCCTTAACTGTAGCTCAAAAATCCTGAGCCCTAAATCATCCTTCTAAACATATCACGTGCAGGGGATTTCGGCCTAGCCTTGAATGTATAATTATGGCTTTTTTGGAGGGACAGCGCTGGAGTAGGGCTAAGCCCAAAAACAGAAGAAAATAACAACAAGAAGACTGGAAAAGCTACAAAACATTTGACAAAGCTGCAGCTTGAAAAACGAAAGCTCACAGCTCCCCGACTATAATGACCCCTATGATAGCCCCCTATACGATCCCTGTTCTATTATAATCGTTTCCATTCCCCAGATACAGCTCCTAATCTCGGCAGAAGTGATTTGGCTCAGCGTCCGCACCATGCTGCGGTTCTGGCTCGGACGAGTACACAGAGATTTGTGAACTTCTCAAGATTAGGGGTACCATTTTGGGGGTGCCCATAATAAGGACTATAATAGTCTACTGGGGTCTATGTTGGGGCCCCCTACTTTCGGAAACGACCATTTCATGAAAGGACAATCCTAAGGGGCCGCCAAACCCAATAATCAGGTACTTGGGCTTAGGGAGAACAGGAATTCTAGTACAGGTTTTGGGTAAGTATATGATTAGTAGGTACATGGACCCTTAGGGAATGAGCCCAAAACGCTAAATCCCAATCCCTTCTTGTATCTTTGGTTATCGTATACCACAAGGAATGTTAAAAATGCAGCACTGGTGTGTACACCTAGACATATATGCATACATGTCTCAGTAGCGCATGTGGGGTTGAAAGCCACCACCCTCCCACCTAAACCCTAAACCCCTAAGCCCTAAACAACAATCCCCGATCCAAACTTGCTGTCAGCCAAGGTGCGCAGGCTGTTGATGATGGGGACAATATCTGCCTTGGTAGGGATGAACTGGTTTTCAGCAGAGCTGAAACCCTAAGGTTTAGGGTTTAGGGTTTAGGACTTAGGGTTTACCATAATGGGTATATATAGTAAAGAATAGGGGTTTCCCCAATATGGTTTTCCAGCAGAGCTGAAACCCTAAACCCTAAGCTGCGTTGGCCTTCAGAGCCCTGTGAGAGATCTGATCTTGATGTGCCGTGTTCTAGCCTAAACCAAATAGGCAAACAAATCTGTTCCAGAGGTTGAAGGAAGTAGTAAGTAGACTTCGAACTGCTACCGCACAAAGTCATGTCATAAGCCAAGGTGTTCTTATTAACCTATAAATTCACTAGGGTTTAGGGTTTAAGCTTTAGGGTTCATGGTTAACCTATCTATTCAACAAAAGATCCCCTGACGCTCCCAGCAAACCGCTATCTGGAGACTTCCAAAACTTTAGGAAGCATTTCATAAGTGTCCTGATACCATTTTTGCGTGTGTTATCTGTGGTAGATATGGGGAAGCACCCATCTTATACGTTGCAACAAAGTTTCGGATTGGAAGCGCTGTTCTCTGACCTGGGGAATCCCTGAACCCTACTATTATGGACGGAAGAACAGGGTTTAGGGTTTAGGGGTTTATTAGGGGTTTAGCGTTTAGGGTTTAGGGCGTATTTTAGGGCTTGCTTGAAGCGGCCCTGTACCATCCGTGTACAAGACATCTGGGACCACAATATTTGTACTTCACTACCGAAAACTCCCTGAACCTTAAACCCTAAACCTTATACCCTAAACCCTAAACCCTAAACCCCTAAGCCTTATATAATCCCCAAAATGGGCTTCTAAACGTTTCCAGAAAGACCTTGCGGCCAAGCAGCTGCCTGGTAGGGATTTGCCAGTGTTCCTTAGATCTAGGTATGGGGTTTGGGAGGTTTTGGGGTTTAGCGGAGTTTAGGGGTTAGGTTTGGGTTTAGGGTTTTGGGTTTTTGGGGGGATTTAGGGTTTAAGGTTGGGGGAGTTTAGGGTTTCAGGTTCAGGCTTTAAGGTCTTTTGAACAGAGGACATATCCAATCAGCACCCTTACGTGCCATAAGCATACATACATTTGCAGCTTCACAAGCCGCCCCCTTGAGTAGATAGAATATGGCTTTGGGTATATTGTAAGAAGATCCACATATACTCCATATTCTATCTACTTAAGGGGGACTATAAGTACAACTTAGAAAAGCTCAGGGCATAGTAGGTCAACCCTGTAAAGCAAATACAGTTTAGGGTTTATGGTCCCCAGTTATCCACACGATTAACCCTAATTAGACATTGAGTCCTAACTTTCCAAATAAGCGCTAACCCTGACGTCCCTGATCACACCCAGTCCCTGATCATACTGTAACGCTCCAGAGCCGCAAAGCAGCAACGCAAGGGCTGCAACAAGTATCACTCTGAGACTGGTATTCTGGTTGATGAGCATCCTTCATATGTAAAGCACCGGCTACATCTTCCCATGAACCTCACACGCACGAATTAAAAACCCCTGAATCCTGAACCCTACATGAGCTATAGTCTATATTGACTCCTAATATGCTCCTGCGCCCCTGAATACCCCCTATAATGCTCCCGTATATAACCCCCTTTAAAGAGTTTAGACTATAGCTCACATGAACGAGGTTCCAGTGATGAAGTCATTCTGCACGTCAACGATGACCAAAGCCTTGGATTTCTGTTCTGATTGGAAGGGTTTAGGGTTTAGGGCTTATGACCTAGTTTGTTCAGGCCCAGGGACTTTGGATGATCCCTATACAACGCCTATAAAGCCCTATATACCCCTATATAACCCCATTATGATAATTGCCTGAACCCTAAACCCTAAACCGCCCTCTGTAAAAGTTTGAGAACCGCCTTAGGGGTTAAGGGTTTAGGGTTTAGCCCCTAAACCCCTACGCCGTAAACCCCTAAACCCTAAACTCTAACCCTAAACCCCTAAACACCCCTCCCCCCCCACCCATGGCTGCCCGGAGACGTTCTTGGTGGTGATTTGCTGCTGGCCAGGCTGATACAACCTCACGGTTTAGGGTTTAGGGGTTTAGGGTTTAGAGGTTTAGGTGTTTAGGGCTTAGAAGTTTAGAGGGAGAGAGAGAGAGAGAGAGAGAGAAGTTTAGGGCTTTAGGGTTTAAAGATTTAGGGATTTAGGGTTTAGAGGTTTAGGTGTTTAGGGCTTACAAGTTTAGAGAGAGAGAGAGAGAGAGAGAGAGAGAGAGCGAGAAGTTTAGGGGTTTGGGGTTTAGAGATTTAGGGTTTAGAGGTTTAGGTGTTTAGGGCTTAGAAGTTTAGAGAGAGAGAGAGAGAGAGAAGTTTAGGGGTTTAGGGTTTAGAGATTTAGGGCCCTAAACCCTAAACCCTAAAACCCTAAACCCTAAGCCCGGTTTAGGGCTTAGGGTAGGGCTGCGGGACGACTGCCACAGACTTGCTCAGGGCTCAGGGGCTCAAGATTTGGGATTTAGGGCTTAGGATTCGGGATTGGATGAGGAGGATGAGGACTTAGAATTGAAGGTTTAAAATACAAGGTTTAGTGGTGTTTCAATTTTCTTTTCCAGGAATTACCCTCTATAACCCCTAAAAAACCTATATATCCCCTATATAACCACATTATATGTCAATTGGGGTTTAGTGTTTGGGAGTTTAGGGCTGTAGCATCCCCATCCTGGTCAGATCCACACAGATGGATGGCTCAAGATATGGGAGTCTCCCGCAATTAGGGGTACCTTTTTGAGTTTGGGGGCCCCATAATGAGGATTGTAGTATTTTGGTGTCTATATTAGGGTTCCCTATTTTGCGAAACTACCATATCTCCTGACTTCTGCCATTGCTCTGAACCTTACTTTGAGGATTGGGGGTTCGGTGCAAGGTGACCAACCTGCCTGGAAAGTCAGAAGCCAGTTTTAAACGCAAAAACAGTCCTTCAGTGTCCAAGGACCCAAATAATAGGGTTTTAAGGTCCAAATACTATAGTTAATATGAATGGTATTTTGGGCCCTAAAGCGAAGGGGAACGGCCCACAGGGGGAACGAAATCTGCGAGCCACGATGCCAAGACGAAGTTCGTCGAAGGGAGGGGGGCTTTGACGAACTGAGTCGAAGGGTCACAGGACGTTTGTAACTCAGGCCATCAAAGCCTCACAAAGGCAATTTTCCACGAACCTTGAAATTTTGCACTTTTCCAGAATTTGAATAGGGACCCTGACAGTGTAAACATATCATTTCTGAAGTGGATTTGAGGTACGCCATACCATGAGTGAACAAGGAATCTGGAACCATCCTATTGGCAATTACTTTGGCATCCTGACTCCCCTACCCCAAGGGTCCAAGGACCCAAATAATGGGTTTTTGGGCCGAAATACTATAATATGAATGGTATTTGAGACCTGAAGCTTTATTCTTTGGGTCCTATGTACCCTTCTACAGTCCCCATATCTCCCCATATAATCCCCTATAACCCCTTTAGAGGGACCGTATTATGTGGGTCCTTGGACCCTTAGAGCTACATATTCCCTGAGGTCTGCTCAAAAGAAACCCGAGTCAACATAATTCTCAAGGTTTAAGATTTACACTCTTGGGAACTAACATGGAAACCCAAAAAGGGCCCTATAAAGACTACAGCCCCTCTAAATTGGGGCTATATGGGTTTCCATGTTAGTTTGGGGGAGTGTAAGGTTTAGGGGGTTCGGGGTTTAGGGTTTAAGGTTTTGGGTGTACGGTTAAGGGTTTAGGGCCTTTGACTTTCAGCTACTGGTCATTATGAAGGCCCTGAGCCTTCAAACCAGAAGAGACCTTAAGCCCTAAACTTGCAGTGGCTTCAATAATTTTGGGAATGATTTAGGCCCGTGCACTACTTCGCTGGCCTTTGGTTAGCTAGGAATGAATCAATGGATCCTTATAGTAGTCCCTATATAACCCATTGTGGTAGTTTCCATTTGCTTTTCCATCCCTTCATGCCCAGCTAACCAAAGGCCAGTTGGTAGGTAAGGTTGAAACCATGGGCCTCAAGTATGGGCCCTTAACCCTGGGATCCTCATATACCTGGTATATATATGTACCCTTAAGGGTCCTTAGAAACCCCCTAATAAGCCTGAAGTCCCATAGCAGTTGCCCATACTTCCAACCATTCAGGTAAGACTTAGCGGCGTTTGAAGGTCCAAGCCGAAACTAGCTTGAGCTGGGGCACGCTAAACCCTAAACCCTAAAGCCTAAATCCCAAACCCCTGGGATCTAAACCCAAGTTGGGTTCAGGGGAATCCAATCCCGGAACGCCAGGTCTGCAAGAAGATCACTACTTCAAACCCTGAAGTCTATCACCCTGAGCCCTGAACCGCTAAACCTCTAACCCAAAACTTTTAAACGCCTACGCCCCTGAATCATAAACCTCTAAACCCTCAACCTTGCGCCTTGAACCATATTACTGAATAAAGTGTGGAGCCCGAAGGTAAGCCGAGAACATGGAGCAGAACTCAAACCCCAAGCCAGAACCCCTCCTCAACCCTTGTTGTACACCCAAAGCCCCAAATCATTAGATACGTTTGGTATCCCCAAGCCCTATAACAAGGACCCTATAGGTAGGGCTCAGGGTTTAGGGTTGAGGTTAGAAGTCATATGATAGTCATCGGATCCTTCTTTGGGGTTTGGGGGAACTGAGACCCTCTCAGATCTCTTAACTCCTAAGCTCTGGACCCCAAAATCCTGAATCCCTACTCGCTCATGTAATTCTTTCTTGCGTAACGCATTAACACAAACCTGAGAAGAAGCTGAATAGGAGCCCTCGTGTAACCCAACCACGTCACCGGAGGAAGGCGCGCAGCTCGTTCACGCCGATGGAGCCGTCCCTTTCGCAAAGGGTTTTAGTTTGAAGTCTTGCTGATTTAGGGTTTGGGGTTTAGGGTTTCTTTGTCTAGGGTTCGGGGGGTAGGACATCATAAAACCCTAAACCCTAAACCCTAATAGGGACATGTAGGCTGCAGGGGAAGGAGGTTCAGGGTTTTCAATTTGGGGCTTAAAGGTCCAGGGTTCCTTCCTGCCTCAGGGTTTGTGGCCGTAGGTGCCGAGAGCTACCAAGGTACACCCTGGACCCTTTAAACGCAAATCCCTAAACCCTAAAGCCTAAGCCCTAAACCCTAGAATGTTATTCCTAAACCCTAAATCCTACACCCTAAACCCCAAATCCTAAGCCCTGAGCCCTAAACCCCTAAGCCCTAAGCCCTCAACCCTAAGCTGAAAATCAGCAGACAAGCCAAGCGGCTTGTCCATGTCCAGCGTGCTATGCATGACTTCCATATCGGCGTCCGTAAAGGACTCACCTGGGTCCGTATATCCCAGTAATAGAGTTTAGGGTTTAGGATGAAGGGTTTAGTCTTAAGGGTTTACAGTTTAGGGTAGAGTAGGGTTTAGGGTTTACAGCTTATTGATTCATGGTCATCTCTTCCCCAGATTAATAAAACCACCCCTGATAATAAATAATAGATCCAAGGCCCTAAAAATACCTCATGAGCATTTTACAAGAGGCTGTATACTACCTTTAAAAGGAGCCAGACCATAGTGAATTGGGGGGGTTTTGACATCATTAGGGGAGTATAATAGAAAATCCAAAGGAATTAGGGATCCCCTCTTCATCCTAGGTTTTGATTGATTTTCATATGGGTTTTATACAGGGTTTTATATACAAGAACTGAACGCGATATTATTGATTTTATGGCAACTTAAAAAGAATTCTAATCAAATTTCAATTGATTTTAACCGGGAATTTAATTTGATTTCAATTGATTTTAAAATGAGTTTTAAATAACTTTCAATTCATTTTAGCGGGAACTTAATTCAATTTCAATTCATTTTAAAGGGAAATCTATGTGAATTTCAATTGATTTTAACGGGAATTTATTTGGATTTCAATTGATTTTAGGAGGAATTTTAATTGAATTTCAATTGATTTTAACGGGAATTCAATTCGATTTCCATTGATTTTAGAAGGAATCTTAATTCAATTTCACTTGGTTTTAACGGGAATTTAATTCGATGTCAATTGATTTTAACGTGATTCTATTTCTATGATGAATTAATTAGTTAATTCGCTGATTACTCTTTCAGTAATTAATTGACTTTAGTTGATTTTAAAAGGAATTTAAAGGCGGGCCTACCAAATCCTTTCAATAAATATCCACCACTAATAGTAAAAAAAATTGACACCCCGGATTATTTATGATTAGGGGGGGGAGGGAGGTCAGTTATTATTAGGGGGAAGGGATTAGAGGGTGTAGGGTAGGATTTAGGGTCTAGGGTTTAGGGTTTAGGATTTAGGGTTTTCGGTTTAGGGTGTAGGGTTTAGGGTGTAGGGTTTAGGGCTTAGAAAGAAAAAGGAACATGCGTGGACAGAGGGATTGTATAGAGGTCTATGCGGATTGGGGATACGCCAAATAGGACTGTCCGCTTTCCCCCAAGAACACCTCAGGGCCCATGCAGCACCAGCTTGAAAATTAGGGTTTAGGGACGACCATAAACCCTAAATCCTAAATCTTAAACCCAAATAAAGCCCATGCAGCACCAGCCAAAAAAGGGGACAGCTATCTTTTCCAGCTTGGGGAGTAAGAAGAGCATGCCCTTATAACCCTCATACAAGTTTAGGGTTTAGGGGTTTAATACACCTCACAACTTTGATTCTAATTACTTAGACACACTAAACTCGACACTGCCAGCGACCCTTAAGGGCCCCAAAAGTAGTACCAAAACCCCAAGACATAGCCCAGAAAGGCAACAGTTCTACATACTTTGTGGTTCAGGTAGGGCGTTTATAGTCCTAAGCTTGCACTAACCCAAATCCCTAAACGCCCAAAGCCTAAACCCCTAAACAACGAAACCCCTAAACCCTAGATCCCTAGACCCTAAACCCCCATTAACAGAAACAAGCTAAGGTTGAAAACCCTAAACCCATAAACCCCCGCCTGGAAAAGCATCCTATAATCGTATAACCCCCTATAATCCCAATATCACCCTAATATTACCCATTGGAAGCCCAAAGGTTCATACCTGGAAACCCTAAACCCTAAACCTTGAAACCCCAAACTCAAACCCTAAACCCTAAACCCCTAGACCCTAAACCCTAAAATTACTCATTGGAAGCCCGAAGGTTCTAATCTCAATATACCCCCTTTTTTACCCTTGAAGGTACGCTAGTAACCCTAATATTACCTATTGGGAAACCCAAAGGTTCATGCCTGGAAAAGCATCCTTCATCAGCAGCTTAAGCTCCGACACCTCAGGGACCCCGAGCGCTGCGTGCCAGGGTGTTTGGTTTAGGGTGTTGGGGTTTAGGGTTTGGGGTTTCGGGACTTAGGGTTTAAGGGTTTTGAGTTTAGGGTTTTGGGTCTGGTGTTCTATTGGGAGAATAGAAAAGAAAATCGAAACTACTATTTACAGTTTAGGGTTTGGGGGTTAAATTGGGATAATGGAAAAGAAGATGGAAACTACTATTTACGGTTTAAGGTTCAGGGTTTAGGGGTTATATTGGGATGAAGAAAAGTAAATGGAAAGTACTATCATGGGGTTATATATAGGGTTATATAGGGTTATGTAGGGTTTAGGGTTGGAACATTCAGGGTTTAGGGTTGTAGGGTATTAGGATGTGAGGTTTTAGGATTTTGGGGTTCAGGAGCGGGGGTTTTGGGTTTGAGGATTTGGGCTTTAGGGCTTAGGATCTTAGGATGTGGGCTTCAGGGCTGAGGGTTTAAAGGCTTCGGGTTTAAGCGGTACCTTGCCTACTAACATCTGAACCCAATCTTTCGGAATAGGGGTCCGGGTAGTAGTAGCATAGGAACATGTAGAGACCCTTATGCAAATATTATTTGTGGGTGGAGAGTATTTCCAAGTCAGACGCTTCAGGGCGGCTTCTGAAAATGGGAGGTTCTGAAAATCAATGTGTTGCTCAGACCCCATGGCATCATACGGATGAAGCCCTAAACCCTAAATCGCGCGGCATTATGAGGGGGATTAGTGGGGTCCCTTTGAAGGTCAATATGGGGTTTCTTTAGAGAAGTACCCAACTTATGACGTCTACAGGGGATTGTCGTACCCGCGAAGTTTCTCCAAATCAATGTTTAGAATTTAGGGTGGAAGGTGCATCTAAGGGACCATTTCACCCAAGCCCCAAGCCCAAAACCCTAAACCTCTAGGTAGCCTACCCACCTATAGCCACTACTGCTGGGTGGGGGGCAGTGGGGGGTCCACCTAAAGTAAACCCTAAACCAGGACAGGGCAGAGCCGCCCTGAACCATGAACAGAATCATATTGGCAACTATCTGAATCCACCCAAAAAGTAGCTAAAAGTAGCTAATTCTTTTAAGGTTTAGGGTTTAGGGCCATGGCACCCCAAAAGTTGGTAAAATCAGAGCTTGAAGACCCTAGACATGGCCCCAAAGGCGATCATTCCACATACTTTTGAGGTTCAGGTACCCACGTGAGGAGTTCCCAAAATTAGGGTTCCTTGTCCCAAAAATTAGTTTAAGGTTTAGGGTTTATTTTTCGCAAAATTATGGACCCGTTGTGGGTATAAATTTTACTACAAAACCGAATATTTAGGGGTACCCAATAATGGACCCTGATTTTCGGGAACCTCCCCATAAGAAGATTTCGGAAACCCCCCAACCCCTAGACTGAGGGCTCTCAGGGGTTGGGGCAAGCAAAGTAGTAGGTTGGTTTGGGGTTTAGGGTTCAAGGTTTAGGGTCTAGGGTTTAGGGTGCGTATCGTGTGATGGGGGGGCCCAGTTAAGAATAGTCCGTCCTTGGATGGAAGGCAACTTGTGGAAAGATTACTCCTCTTGCACTTCAAGCCCTAGAGACGAACTCATGCTATAACTATGGTAGAACAAGGTCACACATACTATCCATGCCGTGAAAATAACCCACCCACTCGTCTCATAAGAAATATTCTCCTTCATATGTACTGGTACAATATTGAGATTGTCGGGGGGGAGGTTCTTGTTTGCGAAAGTGGACTACAACGACCCTAGGTTGTCCATCAGCGAACACTCAATGACAAGATGGGTGCCGTCAGTGGGGTCAAACAGCTGCCTCAAGCCCTAATCCTAATCCCCCAACCCTAAACCCCTAATACAGCTCTCAACCCTCAACTGAATTGCCGCTACGGAATTTGCATGAAACAGGGTCTAGGGATAAAGTCCCCGTTAAGTATATGGGGATCTTATTCTGATATACCCAAAGCCATGTTCTATCTACTTAAGATGGACTATAAACAACAACACGCGACTTAGTTGTATATTCCCAATGCGTCCGTTTACGCACATG
>CAJNIZ010044041.1:3878-41364 GCA_905231905.1 Symbiodinium pilosum
CCCTAAATCCCTAAACCCTCAGGTAGACATCCAGTGCCAAAGCTGAGAGCCGAGGCTGATCCACCGGCCGATCGTTGACCTCCGGTGGGTTGCAGGCTGTGACGGTCTGAGGGTTTAAGGGATTTAGGGTTTGGGGATTTTGGGTTTGGGGATTTAGGGTTTGGGGATTCAGGGCTTCGGGATTTAGGGAGTTAGGGTTTTCGCATCAGCTTGGGTTTGCAGTTAAAATTATTGGGGTTGAACCCTACACCCACTCCTGTCTGGTATGGACTTAGGGGCTCAAAAAATTCAAAAATCCTGAAGGGTTTTGTGCGGTTATGTGGGATTAGGGTTTAGGATTTAGGGTCCATAATAACTAAAAGACCTTTCCAGGGATATCCCAGCTGTAAATTCACGGCTGGAAAGGCCCTGATGTGCAGGACTGTTAGCCTGGCTAATCTCTTTACCTCCCAAGTATTCGGTTGTTGATCAAGAATCCTGAATTGCAAATGGCCACTATGGCCATACAATCCTCTGTCGCTTTCCTCATAGATCTCCAGGAGCCCCGCCAAAATCCCCAAACAACCTCTAGATCAACCTCCAGATACCTAATACACCTGTATACACCTCAACAGGATCTGTACGATGCAAGTGGGTTGGAGGTCTAGGAGTCAGATTTTTGGCGCACATCTCTGACATCGTTGTGAAGTCCCTGCTTGGCTGTCCATCTTCGCTCTGTTTTGGAAGTTAATGGCTTAAGGTCTAGGTTATTTCTCTGAACCCCGGCAGCTGAAGCCGTGATACCTTTAAGCCAGGAAAGTCAAGTTTGAGGTATACCTTATACAAGAATTATACAAGGACTCTAGGACCATGGTATAACCAATTATCGTATAGCCCTCCATAGACCGCCAGTTCCCGCTCCATGTCAATGTTCTTTCCATTTGATGCTCTCTTCTTGAGAACAGTATCACCCTAAACCCCTGAATCCTAAACCCTAAGCCCCTAAATCCCTAAACCCCTAAATCCTAAACCCTTAACCCCAAATCCCTTAACCCTAAATCCCTAAATTCCTAAACCCCTAAACCCTGAACCCTAAACCCTAATCCTCAATCCTAAACTCTAAACCCCCTAGCAGTATTGGGCCACAAGGATGACCTCAATTCTTCGGGCTGCTTGTGTGATTCTCACCCTTATAAGGCCCCAAGGATTCCTAGTTTAAGGTTTAAGGTTTTTGGGCTTTAAAGGAATTTGCGCCCAAATTCTGGATAGTATGAGGTCTCTAGGTAATTTGGAGCCTTAGGGTGCAAGAGGGGTAGCCAAAGGATATGGAGGCATTGTCAGTAGCTTATAGGTATCTTCGTGAGGGGCATTGAGGGAACATGACGAGAAATCCACTTCCCGGCTTGAGCTTCTAAAGCCTAAAACCTACGCCCTGGTTTGTTCGCTAGTTGGCTTTGCCATCCTCACCGGCCTACATAGCCCTAAGGGGCCAAGTACCTTATAATCATATACTGACCCCAAACCTGCACTATTACCCAAACCCTAAACCCTAAACCCTTAACCCCAAGTACCCAATTATTGGGTACATGGACTCTCTGGGTAGGGGTTTAGGGGTTTAGAGCTTTAGGGTTTAGGGTTGGATGCCACTTCGCAGCGGAAACCACGCAGGAATTCTTACAGGAGCCTAGGTCTATCCTTAAGTAGACAGAATATGGCTTTGGGTATATTGTATGAAGATCCCCATATACCCCATATCCTATCTACTTAAGGGGGACTGTAGGTCTATCCTTATATAATCCCCAAACAGGAGCCATAGTGATTGTATACGGCCAGCATATCCCCAAGGTGCCAAAGGGCCCCCCCATACATGCCACGTGTTCAGCTGCGATGCAGCTGGCGCAGGATTCTGAGTCATCAGCACTACAGTCTCAATTTATACCCGTCAGAATTTTGAACGGCTTGAAGTCTACGTCATAGTGCTGCCCTACGTCCTTAACCCTAAACTGCTACTACAGTTTAGGGCTGAACCTTTGGGGATTAGGGTCTAAGGGCCTGGAAGCCCAGGGGAGTGGCCACCCAACTCTTCCTGCGGTTATATGAGGGGATTGGGATTGAGGATTTAGGCTTTAGGATTTAGGGCTTAGAGTTTGGAGTGGGGGATTTAGGGTTTAGGGTTTAGTTTTTTTGGGGGGGGTTTAGGGTTTAGGATTTAGGCTGATTTAGGGTTCAGGGTCTAAACACCTTAAAGGGGGTTACTGAGGGGAATATATAGGGGACTACAAAAGGCCTCCTTAAGGGGGATACTAGGAGTTTAGACTAAAGCTCAAATGAAGGCTGCAAGCGGCCCTCAATCCTAAACCCTAAACCCCAATCTGAGCGATGATATAAATTCCTTTTATCCCCTCCTATATAATCCCCTATCCACCCCCGCTCCCCCCCTTTTAGGGGTTTTGACTACAGCTCTTGTAGCTCTTGTGTCCCCACTATAATAAATGCCTTCAATCCTCTGTGTATGCTTAGGGTTAGAATTACAGTTATAACTAGCATCAATATCCTAAGCACTATGGCACTATGGAACAGAAGCCCATCAATATGGTACTGTTGACACTCTAGGCCCTGCATGATCTCAAAATGTCAGAGTATTGAATGCCGCAAGGCTATAGACTTAGGTACCGCCACTGTTCCCCATGTCCAGGTTTCTAGGGTACCCTAAGGGTCCAAGGACCCAAATAATAGGGTTTTAGGGCCCAAATACTATAATATGAATGGTATTTGGGCCCTAAAGCCCTGTTATTTGGATCCTTGGACCCTCAGGGGTAAACTCTGAACTCTGCAGCCCTAAGCCCTCATTTTGTGGCAACTTGGCTTTCCAGGCACGACGTCTTTGCGCCGGCCATCTGGAAGAGCCTCGACTCCCGCTTGTGCGGGCTTTCTAGCGGTCGAGCAACACCGTTCAGGGTTTAGGTCTACTTGTAGGTTCGGGGCAATTATAACTCGAGCATAGCTGCACGCATAGCCCAATTAGAAGCCCCGAAAATCCACTGACATCATTCTTTTCCCGGAACCTTCAAGCACTATGCTAACAGCGGGGCACTATAGCTCAGAAGAGCTCGGGCAATCCCAACCCGAGACCCAACGCGCGCCGTTGAAGATCTCATCACTCCTGGGTAAAGCCACTTGATGTGGACGTTGAGTTTAGTTTAGGGTGTTATGGTTGTAGAATTTTGGGCGTAGCTGTTAGGGCTTTAGGGTTGTAGGGCTTGGGGTTTAGGGTCTGAGGAGTTTGGGTTCCTCTTTTCGGGTTTTAGGATTTTAGGGTTTGGGTTTCAAGTTTTAGGGTTTAGGGTCGTTGACGGTTTGGGGTTGACGGGCTTGGGTTACGGTTTAAGGTCTAGGGTTTAGGCTTTCAAGGTTTAGGGGTTTCGGGTTTGAGGGTTTAGGGCTTAGGGTCTAGAGACCTCATGTTTGAGGTTCAAGGGGTGGGGGTGTGAGGATGTCCCTGTAAAACTTCAACCCTGAACCCTCAAAGAACCCCAAAGGGTTTGGACATTTTGGGGAGTTTAGGTGCGAGGGTTACCGGACCAGGTTGGTTGGTTGGTCGGTCGGTCGGTTGGTTGTTGGGCAGTTGCGTGGTTGGATGCGTTGGCTGGTTGGTTGGTTGAAAGCTTAGGATTGAGGTGGTTTGGGCCACGGGTTTGCGCTTCGGGAGGTTTAGGGGGTGTAGGAATTCGGCGTTTGATGATCAAATCAGGTGTTATTTTAACACCCGAATTATGATCCATGTTTTGGAGGGGCTTTTGCTTCTTAATTTTGAGGTTCAAGTAGTGAAAGCCACTCTACTCAGTCGGAAAGTCCTAAACTACGCCCCATCAACTTTGAAAACTAACGCCGAAATCCTTGTAGAGTGACTGTGGCCTAGGAAGGGTCCTGTCTCACTACGTCAAGTTTCAGCCCACAGACCCTCAAGCCTAAACCCTGAGGCCCTGAAACCCCCAAGCCGTGAAGCACTAAACCCATACAGTTCTAAATACCTTGCCGATGAACTCCTTAGGTGTGCAGGGTACTCTGTTTGGTGGAGCTTCAGGCACTAAACCCCGAAAGCCTGAAACCCTACACTCTAAACCTCGACCCTCCTATATGGGTCCTGTTTGGGTCGTAACTTATCATCCCTTTCCAACACACCATAACAGCCCCCAAGAGGAACTACATAGGAGCCCATGGCTAAGCCCTAGATGCTAAACCCTAAACCCTAAACCTTAAACCCTGAATCCTAAACCCTGACTCTGAATCCTAAACTCTAAACCCTAAATCCTAAATTCTAAACTCTAAAACCTAAGTCCTAAATCCTAAACACTAAATCCTAAATCCTGAGCTCTGAATCCTAAACTCTACACCCTAAACCCTTAACAACAAATCCTAAATCCTGAACCCGAAGCCCTATAAACCCTGAATCCTAAACCCTAAGCCGTACACCCCCAAATCCCAAACCCTAAACCCTAGACCCTGGGTACGCCCTACACTTGACATCCCTCGTCAGAGATTCCCTGCAGCGCATTCAGGAGCAGATGGCAAATCATGGTCGGCCTCTTCAAGAAGCGTCCTGAAGGGGACCAAAGCAGGGGCATACAGGGTTTAAAAGGCGTATGTATGTATGTATGTATGTATGTATTTATGTATGTATGTATGTAGGTATGTATGTATGTATGTATGTATGTGTGTATATATATATACATTGATGTGTATATATATATATGTATTTAGGATTTAGGGTTGAGGGTTTAGGTATTTACACATATCTATATAGATACATATGTACGCGGGTCTACAGAACCTAGGGTTAAAGCTTGGGGTTAAAATATATGGGGATTAATGGAAAATCAAATGAAACAGAACATGGAACTTCAAATGGGGACTGGGATTTTGCAAGGAGGTTGTAGGGGCTTTGGGTTAGGGGTAGCGCAGGGTCTTCGTGGTTGGAACAAGTTAGATTACATCCGTCGTGTGAACTTCTACACTCAAAAAGAGAGTAGGATCATCCCCTATGTTGGGAACGACCAAACCCAATGAAGGCTACTATTTCATATAGGGCTATCAGGCGAACAGACAGGTATGCGAAGGAATATGTAGGGCTCTAGACAAGATATTTTAGAGGATGATCCCTGAAGCCCTAGAGCATTGGGGAGATCCAAATAGTCTGCAAATTTCAGTTCCTGCGTAGATTATGTCTGTACCACGCCACACCGTGGGGCATGAACACTATAGCAGCGTGCCCAAAACTGCATGCATAGCATCGTCAAGCAGACCAGAGAACTCTTCCACAGCTGCATCAACAATCTGCTCCGCATCTCACCCATGAACCCTCAACCCCTACCCCCCCCAAACCCCTGAACCCCTGTAACCACACTCAATGCCCACATTGGGGTATGCTTTATCTTATAAGGCCCGGTTAGGGGGTATAAACAGGGATTCGAGCCCCGCCGGAAGTGGTTACTAACTCACAAACCCCTAAACCCTAAATCCAATAAGCCTGCAAGTAGGGGGCTTTGGGAAGGACCGTGCATGGAAACCCTTGTAGCTTATGGAGGGTAATCTTGGCACCACGCAGTCCAAAAAACGGTAACAAAAGGACAAGGGAATGGTATAGAAGGTAATGGAACTACGGGTCCATTGTAGGGGTCTCCCCCAACAACCCCCTTGATACTTCCTATGCTGGCCTACCAACAGAACCATGCAACAAACCCCAAGCCCTAAACCCTAAACCTAAACCCCAAACCCTAAACCCAAAACTCGCCTGACCAGGCATTGTGGGCATTGGGCAGCGTGTGAGGCGAGCGTAGTTCCAACTACCCTGGGCTTTGCACCATTCACATAATTCTGGGACTTCCGCAAAATTTCTCAACCCTAAACCCTAAATCAACCGGCCATGTCTGAGGATGTAGGGTCGCAGGTCTGAATTTCCGTGTCGTACGTTGCCCGATATTCTTGGGAGCTGTGGAGGCTCCAGGTTGGTCTTGGGTTTTGGGGTTTGGGGTTTAGGGTTTAGGGCTGAGGGTTTAGGGTTTAAGGTTTAGGGTTAAGGGTTTAGGGTTTAAGGTTTAGGGTTGAGGGCTTAGCATTCAGGGCTTAGGTCTTCGAATTGAAAGCTACCCTCCCCCCCAAAAAAAGTTGATACCGTCCTGCTGTTCATCTGACGTAGTTTCTATGGCCCTAGTTAGGCTTCTTTGCTATTATTGGGGGGAACCCTAAACCCTAAACAGGGCAACTACCAGGCCATGTCAGTCAACTCCAAAACAGTCCCTGAACCCTCACTTTGAGTTTTGGGCTCTTGAAAGTCTTTTGTGAACTGGTAGTTTCCCTAAACGGGGGGACTGCAATATCAGGGTAATTTTCAAGAATTTCAACTCCCAATGTAAAGCCTTTTTGGTACTCTTCCTTGTATAAACAACCATTTATGGTAAGGTCGGGTGAGGTCCCTTTAAATTTCCCGGCAATATAGACCCCAATACACTATAGTTGATATCATGAAGACACCCAAAAAATACACCTAATTTTGGGAAACCACCATTTGAGCGGTTTTGCTGAAAGCTGCTTTTGTTGTCTTTTGCGCACATTTTGGGACTTCCGGGCTGAGCGTAGGTGAGTATTGGATTATTGAACTCGGGTTTAGGGTTTAGGGTTTAGGGTTAGGGTTTAGGGTTCAGGGTTCAGGGTTTATGGTTAGGGCTTAGGGTTTAGGGATCACTGTGAGGCCTGGACATCGACCATGCAGGTAACCCCAAACGCAACGCCTGGAACCTAAGCCCAACACCCTGAACCCTAGACCCCAAACCCTGAACTGTGGGCGCGAATGCTGGACTCGCTGGGCCCTTAGGGCAAAAGCATTTCAATGCTCGCGGTCCCCTCAGCAAATGGGACAAATAACCCAATACCATCCAGCTAGGTTTTAGGGTCTAGGGTTTTCTATTTCGGGGTTTGGGGTTTCATTCCATTTGAAGCCCGCCATCGCTGGTTCTTACTTACATAACCGTCATGCGTTCTGTACCTGAACAGCAAGAAATGGAAACAAGAAAAACCGCATTTGTTTTGGGTCAATCCCCCACCCAGTAGTGGGTACCACAACGGACTATTGTAGGTATATTAAGGCCCTATTAACTTCATATTAAGGAGCCATTACTAAAGGGGGGGATTGACCTAATATTTTCTTCAATCGTGGCAGCTTGTTAGATGGAAGCTGCAAGGGGAGCAACAGTCTGCTCGGGCAGCGCACCAGAAAAAAAAGAAGATACGAATTATTTACTTCGAGCATCCCCANNGCACTGCAGGGATACTTTGCGTTTGGGCACATCCGTTAAGCATTGCAGGGATACTCATTGGTTGGGCACTGCAGGGATACTTTGCGGTTGGGCACATCCGTTAAGCATTGCAGGGATACTCATTAATGGGGCTCTGCAGGGATACTTGGTGGTTGGTCACTAAAGTCAGCTTCCAGTCGGGCGAGGACAACATCTACTTTTTAATCTAACAGCCCCACTGCGAGGGTGGGGAACAACATAACAGAAGCAATGAGGTCTAAGTCCATCCCTTAGCCTCAGTGGTGAGAAACTATGCAGTGGTTCTTCAGCGCCCTGAGTAGTTAATGTTGGTGGCAATGCATGACCACTGTATGCCATGCCTTTTAGAGGTTCATTTTCTGGATGATTCAGGTTTCTAGATCGGAGAGTCAATGCCATGCCTTAGCTTGCGAAACTGCGCGCATGCACCTGACTTTCCCCAAGAATCTCATACCCTCCACTGGCCCTCCACGCATACTGAACTATACCTCCCCTGAAAAACGATGAACCTTGCAACATCCTATTCAAAAGCCTGTCCTCTATGAGGAGCCCTAGTTGTTGTTCCATGTTTGTCTGGGGGAGGGTCCAAAGGCCAACCTTACCGCGCTTGGGCCGTTTTCTCTGCACACAACCTGGAAAATGAGAAAATGCGTACCCCACAAAATCGACATCCACAAGGGACACACCTCTTGGCAAGGCTTTTCTTCAACAGAACAAACAATCAACATGAGAGGAGCTTGCAGTGCTGCGACGTGACAATGCTAGATCTAGTAACGAGAGCCGTGACAGTCGTCACAAGCATCGTGGTATGTAATGGAACCGCTATTTACTGCCAGTGGCCCGCCTATTCAGACCCAACACAGCACTAACCCTGGTGAACGTGCAAAGCTGGCTCGCAACCTTCCGCCCCGAAACGCAAATCTATGCTTCTTAAGCGCAAAGCCGTCTGATTCCCGCAGGCATAAATAAATCCGTGATTCGCACGCCAAGCCTAGTGGCAGGGAGCTACATCCCACTGCGAACCGGCTGTGTGCACCCACCTGGAGACTTTAGGTGTACTCCTGGGCCCCTAGGATAGGACACCTTCCACACTCCAATACGGAATGCTGCCCAGGATTTCATATTTTGAAAAATCCTGCTGCAAATCCCACCGAAACAATTTTGAATGCGTGGGGGCACGAGGGTGTGCCACAGAAGAGGGGAAAGGATGGAATTGGGGTTCGTGATTCGTGGATCTAGGGTTTGGAGGGTAGCTCTGGGCTGTCTGTTCAGATCAACCTGTGCAGCTGGATCTCGTCTTGGAAAATTTCGCACAACCCCAAATACCCGTAAGAATGTTCCGGCGCAACTGTTACAATCCTGCATTCAACGACGGATTCACTTTGTAACCCTATCAATTGAAAGGATGTATCGGTTCCCCGTAAGGCTCAGGGCATGTTGGCTTGGGCGCCAAGGTTGTGGTGCGGGCTGCTCTTCAGTGTTCCCAAGCTCAGGATTGCAAGTGCTACTCCGTCAAAGCTGGCATGAACCTGACAAGCCGGACTGTTGCTCTGATCAAAGTTGGCTTGCAGGGGGTTCCATGTTAGCTTGGAGAGGCTTTTGATTTCATGCTGTCAAACCTAGCACTGTCAGCATTCCCTTTCTTCACCTGTGCCATACTCAGATACCCAAATCCAAGAGGAGAACCCCACTTGTCCGGCCAATGTGCTCATGCTCTAACGCCTGATGGTGAATCGGCATTTCTCCCTCCCCTGCGCTCCTCAGTATATTTGCTTGAGGCCTGAAGCGTACACCAAAGAATCCAGCCCCTGCCTCGGGCCCAAAGATCTCCACCAGCAAATCCGAGCAACCGTTGACGACCTGCATCCGTTGACAGCGCAATGAAGTAAAAGCTATCTGGTGCATGGAGCCATTCCTGCCTCCAAGCACGGTAATGAATGTGGCTTTCTTGGGGTGGGGCAATGACCAAATCTGATGAGTGATGTCTTGAATGACCTGCGCTTTAATTCAATAGCAGCCCTTACTTCCACGACCCTTGCAGTTGATCAAAACACGCTTGCTAAAGGTATGAGGAACACTCCAACTGGTACTAGCAGCATGGACTGAGCTACATATCAGTATGGACCCTCCCTCCTCATGAGCCCCAAGGGTCCAAATACCAAACTACTAGATAAATTGGGCCCAAGATACCAGATTATCATGTTTGTTAAGTGCCGGATCCTTGTGGGATGATGAGTTTGATGCTGAGTCTGCATGCCTTGCTTGTGAGCTCACAAGGAACTGCTGCCCATCTACAAGCTAAATCGCCCAGTAAGGGGGCCTGTTTGAGCTCAATGCCACTCCCCCCGATGACAATCACCCCAAGTCCATTAGACACACTTTTTTTTGGGTTGAGCCTGCGGATGGTCTGTGAACTCCGCGGTGGAACTGACGAAGCCCTCCGCTCAAGCAGGGAGGTCATGGTTTAGTTTCGGGTTGACTGCCTAGAGGAGGTTCAGTGAAACAAAAAACCTTGGACATTCTCAGAGCCGGTCTTGGAGCTGTTCACTGCTTGTTCACCTTCCACGGAGTTGATGAGGGCCCGTTGCATTTCAGAGCCCCAAAAGCACAAACTCAAGAAACCACACACCAAACTCTAAATCTCTTCCACCCACCTAAATCCCAAGTGATCGGGGCGTAATGAGATGTTAACCCCACAGTGTATACCGCTGTGGGCCGACACCGGACTTGCCATGGTTTTTCCATGTCTACTGCCCGAGCTCCAAGGAGCTCCCACGAAGCCTTTGCTTGATTAAGTCCAGGGATCTAGTCAACCCTCAGTTCTGCAAGCCCCTACCAATCCAGGCTTCTGAACCCTCAGCTTAGCTACCTTCAGATAGGGGATTCTCCGCAAAACTCTGCGGCTCATTTTTGTGTACATTGAGAGGCATATTAGGGGAACTCTGTCAAGGCCGCGACCTGTGCGGGTGGGTTAGTAATTCCGAAGCCCGTCACGTCAGGACATGGTAGCATTCGTGTTTGAGGGAGAATGTATTTTGAACATTCCCGCTATAAGGGGGCCTGGGAGGAATTCCCTGTCCAATTCTCCTGAAGCTGTCCCACTACGGACATTCTAGCACAAATGAACCCTGCTTTCTGAAGCAAAGCCGAATACCCAAGCCCCGAAACGTATCCACAGATAGTTTGTCTGCAAATTCGCACTTGAGGGTCGTTGGTGCCCACTGCCAAAGTTGAACGTTCTGACTGGAACCCCGTAGGTTCAGTGGCCCTGTAGTTTGCGAAAGCATGGGCGGCAGTCTGACAACCCTGAGGAAATCATGTGGCCCAGGATCAAAAGCTTGCTTTTCCGCACGGCCCCCGCCCTCTGGCACATGCCACGTTGTCATGGACTGTTGTTGCATACCCTTGTGGCGAATGCTTTGTCCGAATTCTCTTACAACCCGATGTCACCGAATGGGCACCCCAGCTTGTCACAAATCAAATGCTATTTGATTCACAGCCATACTCATTTCAGTCGCACATGTGCATGAATGCAAATCCGCTGCAAAATGTTGGCCTTATAGACAAGAAATCTATGCGATGAAGCCATCGGTTCTGCTTTGGCGGATTAGATCTTGCACTCATCCCAATAACCTCCCGAATGAACCTAAGTGCCCTCGGGCGAGGCCTAAACTGCATAAGCCACTGCCATTAACCCCGTGCATCCCTTCTGCATGAACTCTTCTGACAAGTATACAGCCCTTGGAAACTCGTTCATCGACAGGCTGCAGACCCTTCTGGCTCTGGTGTAGATTCGCTGAGACAAGATTTCACTTGAACTGATGCCTTCCCGCTCGTTGTGCATTTTAATTTTGAAGAACCCCAACCAGAGCCCTATGTAAACACTGCAGAAGTTTAAACAAAAAAACAGTTTGGCCTCCACCTTCACCACGCGCTTGACCTTTCGTGAGAACAGCTTTGCGAAGTTTTTCTCGAAAGACCTTCAACATCCTGTGTATGTTGAAATAGTTTGGGCGGGTATTCTGTGGTCTCCTTTGGCGAGTCGGCCAATGTCTATGCACATCAGAGAGGTCGGGCACGGGGATTTGAGAGGAGTTGCATGTAATAGCGACATTCCATATATTCAGAAGTATCAGCAGCAAAAGCATGAGAACAGCACCAATAAGCAAACAGGACAACAATTATGAAAGGATAGCAGTCTCTTAAGAACACGAGCGAGGGTGAGAATGGGACTACCAAGTGCGAGCTATAATGAACGACAACATATACAGAAGAATTGCTGCGAATGATGCAATGCTCACCTCCAGTAATTAGTACAAGAGCGCATACACAATCCAAGCCTCAAGCTACCCAACGAAGGGTCGGTCCCGTTGATGCGGTATCAGGCAAGAATGCTGCAGCTTGTAAACCTCCTAAAGAAAAAACAGCTGGGCTGGCCTTCTTCCTTCTCTTCGACACTTCGAGTGATTTTAGCAAGCACTGGCACCATGATCACCCTGCAGCGTTTAGGATCCAGGAATCCAAGGGCTTTAGGGGGTAGTGCCTGGAACCTTTTAGCATCTTGACTATTCATCTCTGTGCCCTCTGACTACATCCAAAACCTCCGCAACAAATGTTAACAACCCACAGCCGGGTGGGCGTTCATCACGTACGTCAGGGAGCAAAACTTGATTAGCCAAATTGGTGGCCTTGGGTCGCGAGCCTGAACCCTAAGCCACAGCTTTGTACAGTATTCTCTGAAAGCCATCGTCATCCTGTCTGATCCACATGAGATCCATATGCGCTTTCCCTCTAGCGAGCTTGAGCTCCAAGATCTGGCCTTGTCCAAGTCTCCGGCACATGCAGCCTTCATCTGACCTGCATCAAAACGTGGGTGTCATGAGAACCTTGAACAGTCACAAAGGCAGAGTAGTGGGAGTGCAAGGGCACTGTTGCTGCATCTCCAAAGTGCATACCGTTTACAAGAAATTCGCTAAAATGGAAGTTTGTTGGTTTGGCGCCTATCACACTGGATTGCTTGCCGGAACTACCAGAAGGCTTCAACCCACTCCACCCAAAACACGTGTGCCCTCTCCTGCAGCATGCTCTGATTTTTATCGCTTGGGAAAGGGCTGGGTAGCATGATGCAACATAAGGACCCACCAAAAACTAGAACACATATCAATATAAGAATATACCAGATTATAGTATACTAATTACTAGAATTACTATTGTATTATTACTACTATTCTTATTATGAGAGGCATTGCTTACTCGAATTCTGCCAGCACTATGGCATTTGCCCGGGCTCGAATACCTGCGTAGTGAGGACCCCAGCCATCTTTCCGTGGATGATTCCATGCTCCGGTCCACCAACACTAAGAATGATAATAATAGTAATAATGGTAATTGCTTGAGGTGGTGACAAGGCAGCAGCAAACTATGGCGGACAGCAAGCTTTTGCTTTACACGCAAAGATAACTCCAAGAAGGCAAGGTAATGTGAGAGCTTTCCTTTTCAGAGCGTGAATTGTACGAAGCCATAATCCTATACAACTACTGCACGATGGCAAGAGATACAACTACTGCACTGCGGCATGCGATACACACATCTAGTGTTGGAGGTACTAACGGCCCACAACTATCCTTTGGAAATCCTCCTGACTAGTCATGGGCTGGGGGGCAAATGCATGTACCTGACTTGCACATGTGCACCAGCACTCCCCCGCTCTGCAATACTAAATTGCAGAGCGTACACACAATAATGACTATATTTTGTCCCGTCAGGACACAAGATACCCTAACAAAACCAACAAATTAACCCAAAGTTGGGATTACTATTACCCTTATAACTCTTCAAAGGGAAGAGTTTTGCTTGCGCAAAGGAGTATTTCTCCATGCTAAGATTGGGGTGGACAAATAAAAACGGTGGACAAAGGGATAAATGCACCAGGCTTTATCACTTCGCAGTGATAGCCGCAACCACAACGACCAACCAACTGGAGTTTGCCTGGAAGACCCAACGCCTGTCTTTCTCCTGAAGTAATAGCACCCCTTTCACTTAGGGTCAATTGAAACCCATCATCCAGGTCGATCACGAGACATCGTATGATCTATGTAGGTCTTTGAACTTGACCTTATTGACCATTTCTACAATTCTACTCCCTCCTGGAAGATTCTGATACGGAATCCTTGCTTGTGGAGGAGGAGCTTGAGTTCCAACATGCACCGTTCCTCATGGGCCACTATAGGCCTTGCACTGAGTTCATCAGTCGGGTTTGATACATTGGTGAGAAGCATCAACCCTTGACTTGTTTGCGTCATTGACAACAGTGCTAGTGTTTTCCAACCCGGTGGGGTCGGGAGCACTAGTTCCGGCAACTGGGTTGCAAGCCACCTCATCCGGAGAATCGGCTTCTAACGAAGGTCTTACTATGTCGGACTAAATGGCCTTAGTCAGACGAGGCTGAAGCTTTGAAGCTGGCCTTGTGCGCTGGACCCTTCACTTGAAGAACCTATCTTATCATGGGCATCTTCAGAGACTGAACCTTCTGGAACTTCCGCCATCCCCACATCTACAACACCTGAAGAGGGAGGTTCAGACGTATCCTTCAGAAGGTTTTACGATAGGGCTTGGCAGAGTCAACTACCGGTGGAACAACCTCAGCCTTCGTGGTTGCGTCTGGTACTGCCAGAAGCTTATGACTCTTCTGGTCGACCGCCTTGACCTTAGGTGTAGGTCTCATTATAGGACGTGACACTGTATTACTCAGTGTCCCTTTCCTTCACCTAACTCACTCCAATACTTCTTTGGGGGAGCCGGTGAAGGTGCCAGAGGAGACTTGGACTTGAACTGGTTTGATAAGGTTGCACCCTCCAAGATCGGCTGGATGGGCCTTTTTGTGCCGGACCTGACAGCCCGTTTTACTGGGCTCGAAGGCAAAGTCTCCTCAACGTCACTTGGGAGGACCTCGACAACCTCCGCCTTTACTGGACTACAGGCTTAGGTTTTTCTCAACTTCATTAGCCCGACCCTTGCTTTCTCCCTTACTCCTAGGAGGAGTAGGAGGTCTGCGGGTTAACTTTGCAACCGCCTTCCACAAAGTTTTCAAGTGACCAGTCCTTCCACCAGCCTTAGCCTTATTCCTAAACTTGGTTTTCTTTTACAGGACTCGACAAGGCTAGGAGGTGAATCCTCTGCACCCTCAACTTCAGCATATTCACCATCGGATACGTCTTCACCTTCCTTGTTAAACCGAGGAGGTGGTGTATCTGGCTCTTTGAGGGCAAATCTACTTCCACTACCACGGATCCATGGAGGTGGAGGAGGTTGTATGGGGCGCTTACGCTGGACGTTACCTCTTGGCCTGGCATACGCCTTGGTATGCTTAGCCTTAACCGCCTTTCTCTCAGCTAAGGTCAGAACTGGATCTTGTGATGGGGCGTAGTGACCTCCCCCATATTTAGCGCAACCCTCCTGACTGTGGTGAGGTGATCCGCAACAGGACAACAATTACCCCGAAGGTCATGCTTGTATCGACAGCGGTTTCCATATTGACACTCACCCTTAACAAAGGCATAGCACTTAGGTTGTCCGCCTTTTAACGTGCGGACTTTGGGGCACCGCCTCGAAGCCCAAGATTAACACGAAGCACACTCCCTTCCTCAACTCCCTGCTCCGCCAGAGACAGGTCATTCCGAAGGATGCGGCCTTCAAACACCAAATAATTAAACATCTTCGTGCCGGCCTACTGAGTGACATCTTCCGGCCGCTTTACGAAGGAGATCTATGACTCCATCTTGGTCTTCCAAATCGAAAGCACAAAGCTCGCTTGTAGGAAGTTTTACCCACACTTGGCGTACCGAGTTTGATCACTCGACTCACCACCTGCCAACCCCCAATGCCCTGACCCAGTTGGATCTTCATCATTCCTTCCACCGGCCCCGGAGGCTTGAAAATACGCTTCGCGAACATCAATGGATACAAGGTCATGACGGCCCCTATGACCTGGAGCTGAATCGCATAAGTTTGCCTTAGATGATTCTAAACCAGTCCCGCCAGGACGGCCAGCACCTTCACTAGCTCCTATGCACGGCGATGGGATTTTAGGCGTCATCGTCGCTTCATCATCAAAAGCATGACTGAGATCTTGTTCTAGACCTTCAGCAACTGAGGCCTTTGCTTTGGCTATCCGTCAGATTGACGGATCTGGCGGCGGGGTATCTAACTCCGCGCCAATGCTTGAGCCTTGAGAACTAGACCCCGCACCAAACCCTAAATGCGGAGTTACTACCCTAAGTCCTGCCAATAAAGAACCTAGGAACCCCGACTGGGTTCAGTAACCACAGGAGCCTGAGACAAATTTTCAGTGTGAGGGGTGTCGAACTCATTTGAGACACCGCCTGTGCTTGGCCCTGCGCTTGGCCCTGAGACTGTGCCCCATACTCCCCTGAACATGCGCACGAAGGACACAGGTTCCAACTGTGTGGCACAGAACTAGCAGCATGGATTGGGCCTACGCAACCTTAAGCACGAGGGATAGAGGGCTTCCGAGAATGCCCGGCGCCAACCTTGCGACTGTAAGGCCCTACGCGAGAAGTATATTCAATGAACGACCCAGGTTCTGATGCAGAATCAGAACCACTGGAAGGCCCCTCGCCTGGGTAGCCCAGAGTACTATCAAAGTGCAGCTGATGCACTGAGCGCTGAGTATGGACCTTACCTGGACATGGAACAAATTGACGCTCTCGACCAGGGAAGGGGATACGACTAGCTCTCGCGCAGGAAAAGATTCCCCAGCCTGAGCTGTCTTGGAACCCTGACGAGTAGATGCAGAAACACGACGACTGCATGAAGGAGCAGTTGACGGAACTGCTTCCTCAGGATGGAGAGGAGCGGCATTTGGAACCCCCGCCGGAGCATCCTCATCAAGAGCTTGACACATAACCTCCAAAAACGTAGGTTTGCTCTGAGCATCTGATCGAGGAGACCCAATAAAGAAACTAGTAGGCTCTTCAACTTGCCTTGGGACAAGCGTAAACCACGTGGCCACGGACAGCTGATGAAAGAACCTTGGCTGAAAAACGGCTGCCTCGTCGGTTGCGCTTGACACACTATCATGCTTAGCACTGTGATGAGGAGCATCTGATAACCCCCTGGTCCCGCGAGAACCAGAAGAGCGGTCGAGCTGGTCGCTTGGGATAGAGATTTGTAGGGGACTAGGAACTCGCAACCCGTGTACAAACTCAAACAAGGCGTGCGGAGTCGCCACAATTGCGCAAATGTCATTCCATGACTTTTCCAGTAGGCTGCTGACGATAGTCGGTTTGTACAAACCCTTGTCTATCTAACGCAGAAGAGGCTCCTTGACCCGAGTAGCACGTTGTTCAAATGGTGAACTTGACAAGCGGCTATGGCCAAAGATCGGAAATGACGGAGGTGACCGAGGCCTTTTTAAAGGGCCAAGGGTCTCACACTGCGGGGAAAGTTCGGCTCCGACAAGTCAGCCCACGAGGCACGCGGAGCAGTACTAGATTCACCCGGTTCCTGAGAAGGCGTTATCACCTTCGGAAGCTGTGAAAAGGCAAACACTTGAGTCTCTGCTTAAGGTTCGCTTGTAGAAGGTGAGGGATTAGGTTTAGCGGCGGCCTTAACACTGGCCAACGACGCGCTGGGCACGCAGGCTCCTGGAGGATTAACATCTGGAACCTTACGATAGGGGACATTCTCAGGCTGCGGGTGGCCACACTCGCGCGCAAACAGAAATACCTCAACTGGACTTTGTCCATCTGAGCTGCCACGGACTGGTTGTGAAGGCGTGGGGTCAGACTGCACCTTCTTCTTGGTCGGACTTCCCGTCCCGACCTCCTCCTGAACCAGAGGATCTGCTTTGGCCGCCGGCCCGTCCAGCTGATCAAATGCTGGAGCTAAAGGCTCCGGATTACTGTGACCCTGGGGATTATCAGCATGCGCCTGAACAGGCTCCACTTCAGAGCTGCTGCCTGCATCAACTGTGGCGGACAGCGTGGCAACGTTATCTTCCACCGCCCTGGGATGTTGCGTTATGTACTGAGCGCAAAGTAACTCTAACTTTTCCCAGGATGTTACACTGTCCAATTGCTTCCAAAACCTCTTGGCAGGCCCTATCATAGCTGTCAAAGGCTTGAGAAGATCACACATCTCCTGAAACAAACGCGCCTTGCTGATATCCTTCTGCAGTCTGACACTCCTCACTTCACAGGAGTCAGATTCTGTTGGGTCAGTTGACCACGTCCTGCTTTGTTCCATTAAACGGAACACGTAGACCAGACGAAATAATCATGGCTGTCCAGAGAAGTAGCCAGTTGCCATACCCACAATACGCGGCACCAACTCCCAATCCATGGAAGGCACCATGGTTATGAGTGTAATGTCCTGCTCCCTGTCGAACCAACAAATCTGCATGTGATTAATGGAAGAAGTGTCTGCTCTGCAGGAGATAAGACTGGAGCCAAGCGTGGTAACTCAACCTAATGCTCAGGTCTTAGAACTCGACCTTGAGCAACTTGGAAGACAGTAGGTTGAGTAGTACTGGACACACTTGAATCTTGCCCCTGGCTAGTCGACGCCTGACCTTTAAGCCCACCTTCTAAAGACCCCGTAGTCTTTGGCTGGGCTTCCCCCCTGGAATCCCTTTCCCAGCGGCGAACATTGGAGCTCTGCTGCACTCCTTCATCGAGATCACTTCCTGCGCTGCGATCTTTTCATCTAAGGAGGCACTTCTCTCAGCATCTCCAGCCACACTGCGTTTAGCTACACTGGGTAGCTTTCCCTTTTTGCCGGCTGATGGAGAACCTCCCTGGGTGTCTGGATGGGTGTCTGATGGCAAACAACTACTATCCTCGCTAGGGTTTTAGGGTCTACCTCAACTCCTTTTTTGATCCCTTTATTGGTTCCTGCAGAAGACCTTGGCTGACTTGCGCTCGAACTTGCTGCAGAGGGACCTTTTGATGGGGGATGTGGGGGGGGCGGTGGTTGATCCAGGTCAATTTGCTCACAACCGTTACCCGTCATCAGCCGGCCCTGGAGGATACGACGGAGGGCAAATTTGAGCAAAAGTACGATGGAGGAGGTGGCGGAGGAGGGACCGCTATATTACTACGACCGCAAGTCGAGACAGTCGAGACAGCAGCCTCCCTAGACTCAAACTCCCTACGTAAATTGCGTAGCTCTACTTCCCTTTGGAGCACCTCCTTTTTTTTAGCAACGCCCTAATCGCTTCCTCAACTGAGCTGCTTTCTCCTGCTTCTGCCCAGGCGCATACTTCAGCCAGAGATAGTTTAGGGGGTACTCCTTTTTCAAGGGGTGAGGCGTCCCCTCTGCTTTCCTGGGTGGACGTCCGTAGACATTGCAGGAACTGCAGCTTCTGCCTCACACATACCAAAACCTGGGACATTAACGCCGCTCAAAGGCGCAGCACTTGTCCTACAAGCCTGACCAACCATAGGTCTTACGCTGGCTTGATTAGGGGCTGGTGCAAAACCACTGCACCCCGTACCATAATGCTGCTTTGAGTCATAAGGACTCACTACGTAATTAAGAGCAGCCCGACCACCTTCAACTTCCAACAATTGTTGCAGAAGAGCTACGTACTCCTCATCATAACCAGTCCAGTACCACTGCCAGCAGCTTGCGCAACACCACTAGGTACCGGGACCTGAGCCCTCGAGGACTGCATGTGACCACTTTCCAGTTGACTCAGTTGACTGTAACCTGTCGCCTGTCGCAGACAATCGCATCCGGGCGTCCCCTTCAGAGTTTGTCATTCCAGACTGCCTGCAACTGAAACCCGTTGGCGCTCGTTCGTAAAGTGGGTAGCTTTCCCTGACCAGGGGTCGATCACCGACACTCACACTGCCACAATACACCCCCAAACCACAGCTAACTCTCTCTGATCAGGGGACCATCGCCAGTCATACAACTATGGCGGATATTGCTGTAGCCAGTGTCATAACCGTCGTTGATCCTTCCAGTTGTGCCTTCACGGTCGCCTTCAGAATACTGCGGCGGCGGTCCAGCTACTAGAGCATGAGCTGGAACTACTCCCAGCTCGACTCGTGGCTCGTCAACTGAGCCGTCCCGAACCTCCTCCAGAGTTTCCGCAAAGAATATGACCCTCGTAGCGGAGGTCATCAATACTTTGGCCTCCAGCCATATTGCCATCACCTTGCCTCACCCTGAACGTACACTCAAACGAAGAAGAGCAGTAACAGGCTTGGGCTCGTCACCTGCTTGACGTGGTGACAGCTCAGCAGCAAACTATGGCGGACAGCAAACCCTTGTTTTACACGCAAAGACAACTCCAGGAAGGAAAAGGTAATGTTAGAGCTTTCTTTTTCAGAAAATAAACTGTACAAAGCTACAATCCTATATAACTACTGCACGATGGCATGAGACACAACTACTGCACTACGGCATGAGATACAAAAATCTAGTGTTGTTGGTACGAAGGGCCTACAACAAATTCTTGGAAACTTTCTTGACTAGTCATGGGCTGGGGGGCAAATGCATGCACCTCACTTGCACCTGTGCACCGGCAGTTAAAATGGTAAGAATAGAAGTAACAATAGTAATAGTACTAACAATAATAATCGTAATAGTAGTAAAGCGCAACGAGTGCTCGAAAATAGTGGGAGCCCGTTGAATCCCGTTGCCATGGCAGACGAACTGACACCCATTGCGCACGCGCGAGTCCGTGCCAGGGAACTACTGACGGTGCAGCTGTCGATCGAAGGCGTGTCAGAGGCGGCACGTGCAGATGCAGATGAGCTCGCAAGACAACTATGGAGTGGAGGAACAAACGATGTGGTCATGTCAAGTATCCAGGAGATCTTGCCTGCAGCAGCCTTTAAAGAGTTACTTGCATTCTGCCAACGAGAGTATCCGCTATCGTTTACCATGCTACCAGCGAGGCAGAATTTTATATCCAGATGGGCAGCGAGTCAAGGTTCCGGCACGTACTCGTCTCAAGCGCAGGGTCCCTCGGAGCAAGGGTTTTTGTTGGAATGCTGGAGGCCTATCCGCTGAGGGCACTGCTGAGCTTGAGAAATACCTTGAGATCTGTGCGGCGGACATAGCAATGGTTCAGGAAACGCACTGATCCACGTCAGGTGAGTGGGAAAAGAGCGGATGGACCTATGTCCACAGCGCCTCGTCCCGCAAGCGGCAGGATGGGGTCATGGTTGCATTGAGGACCTCTCAGTTAACCTTGTACGAAGTACAGTGGCAAGAAGTGGTTCAAGAGAGACTGTTGCGAGTGCGTTTGCAATTGGGTGGTGAGCAAGGGGATGTAGCCTCCTTGTGTCAGCATGCAATAGCTCCTGGCACAGCTGAAGCAAGGGGGAAGCTGATATAGAAGAGGGCGAAGCTTAAGAGGGCGAAGCTTTGGAGGGCTCGTGACAAAACTCTGACAGCAACGCCGCAAGGATCCATGCTATAGGAGGTGACGTCAATCTTGGTCTCTCACCTCAGGCCCCGGTTGTGGGTTATGGCGTCCTTCCGCACACTTCTCAGCTGGATGCTGACCAGGAAAGACTGCAGCTGTTGGAAATCTTCGGCAAGCACAGGATGACGGTCCTCAACACTTGGGGTAAAAGACAAACCGCATACGAACATCCACAGAGAGCACGCAGATTGACTTTTTGGTTGCGCTGCAGCAGGTTGCTGATAGTGAGGTCAAGAAAGCCAGACTAGCTGAGCGGCGCAGCTCTGGTCACTTGGCTCTTGGCTCTTGAGTGCAACCTACGCTCAGTATGGCAGCCGTGGAGGCAGGCAGGCCAGCCTTGCAAAGGCAGCAAATGGCCCAAAAGCTGAAATTCCACGGAGGGAAAAGGCGGTACAAGAGCTGAGGCGCAGAGCACTGCGTGAGTGTCCTTGTCGTCTGGCTTACCTGCCCTGCGACAACTGGACGGAGCAAACACTCACTGGCGCTACATTCCAGGGAGCAGAGCGCGCATCAAGAGCTCAAAAAGGCCTGTCGGGCGACGAAGAGGGAGAGGCTTTTTGAAGGTCTACGGCAAATTGAGGCTGCCTCGTCAAGAGGTGACAGCAAAGCGTTCTATGGATTTGTTAAGCTGGTCTCCCCTAAGCCTTTCACCCCTACAATCAAGCTTCGGTACTCCAATGGAATGACTATGACGAAGATGCAAGAGGGGGAAGGAACTTAGAAAGTATGTGCCGCGCCATGAGCGAAACCATCTCAGGAGACAATATAATATTTCTGCTACAAACAGGCGTTTGCATTGAGAGTGCTCAAACTCTTTGTCTCCACCTTGGTGCTCTTTGCAACTCAAGCGCGATGCAGCTCCGTGGATGCACCCTAAAGCGAGATCGCTCCCAGCGCTCAAATCTTGCTGTACAGATCTCCAAGTGCCTTAGCTAGTTTCGAGCTGGTTGGTCCTCTTCGTGGAAGTTTTGGACGGGTTTTGGCTGAGCACACACTTTGCTGAAGTTCAGTCTTGCAGTACGCTGAAACGCAACTCTGTCAAATTTGCTAGGTGGATCCACGCTCCTGCATGCAGAAAATAACGACCGAGCTATGGATCAGCGCTGGCACATGCGCAAAATCCTGCTGGCATTATCCAGCATCCTGAGGCTGATGAGAATCTTGGTGTAGCAGCTCCAGGCGCAGAGAACCTTGACGAATCTGAGCCCTCGTTCTGCTGGGAAAGCACAGAGTCCTGCACTAACATTTTAAAAAAGTGACACTCCCGGCGGAAGTTGCGCAGGTGATAGTCTTGAAGGGTAGTCGCCATCCCCGGTGCGAGTGCAAGCGCGTGAGTTTGGATTCAGTCTGGCAGCTACGGTGCATAACACACCTGTTCCTGTCCCAGACAATGTCAGGCAGAGGCTTTTGCATCAGAGCTTCTTCGAAGTCAGCGGGTGACTGGAACCGATTTGCGTAGGTTTATGGAGATCTTGCCCTCGCAGACGCGCTCCTTTTCAGGCCGGTATTCAGAGCTCGGAGGACATGTTTTCAAGTGTCTTCAATGCGGGCGCCTTCATTCATGGTACAGTGCAGTCACCATTTTGCTTGCGTCAGTGGTGCAGAGTTTGGATCCGGGCCATTTCTACTCCTCCATGAGCTTGGTTCTCAATGTGCAGTCGGCGAGGCATCGCGATGCCAATAACTACCACGGCTCAGTGAATATGGTAGTGCCTCTCAGTGCTTTTGATGATGGACTGATTTGGTGCGAAAATCGCAACGGTTCCTACCCTTTTGACGGCGTCCAGGGTGATTTGATTAGGGTGGAGCCTTCCTTTGTCAAGTTCAATCCTAAAGCTCTGCACTGCGCTATGCTGCCGACAGGCACACGCTTCCTCTTGATTGCTTTTCACATCAGGTCGCTCAACTTGCTACACACTGAAGACCGGGTGCTTTGGAGTCAATGAGCTTCAAGAATCTTTGACTGGACGGCGAGCGGATATTCACTGCACAAAGGTGTGGTTCTTGAGGAGTCCTGCTCTGTTGCAATGGTCACTGTTCAAGCTCCATTGATCAGGTACTTGAATCTGAGCTTTGCTTCACTTGCGTTGTACATAGCTTGGCTTACGGCCATAGCACTGTTGGGCTGAGTCACTGCTGGACACGTCATTCTCTCTGTCGTGATGGAGACAGAAGCCATCTGACTCTCGCGCATAGGAAGGAAGCAATAATAGCCATAATAATACTAGCAATACTATTGGGCCGTTTTCAAAATATCAGCAGTCTTTCAGGCACCCTCTCGGGTTACAGTGGGG
Source organism: Symbiodinium pilosum (assembly GCA_905231905.1). Classification (NCBI taxonomy): domain Eukaryota; class Dinophyceae; order Suessiales; family Symbiodiniaceae; genus Symbiodinium; species Symbiodinium pilosum. The sequence continues at coordinate 26,945 of CAJNIZ010044041.1, forward strand.
TTATATATAATGGAAAATAAAATGGAAGCTATGGGGATCATAGGGTTACATAATGTTTATAAGGATTAAGACAAACATATTACTAAACTCTAGTGCTATCCACTGTAAGTTACAGTCTGGTCATCGCTTGAGCGCTTTCCTGCTCAGGTTTTCTGACGGATCCGTGGCAAAAAACAGGTTGAACAGCGCAGACAGCAGGCGAAGAATTGCAATTTGATTTCCAATGAACGTCACCACCGCTTCGCTGCCAAGCGGAACTCAAAACCTTGAAGTGCTAAGCCAGCCCTTCAACTCAACTGAGGCAACGGCATGGGCTGTAGGAATTCTAGGTGACATGTAGGGACATCACTAGTCTGTGTAGCCACCCATGCATTTCTACTATCTCCACTGTTTAAACACTTCTCACAAAAAAAACTACATATTCAGTGCAGACTACGCATCAGCTAGGGAGAAGCCATGTTGCCCTCCTACCCATTAACCCAAACACGGGCCAGTACTTCGCACTCAGGAAAAAAGCACGGGCCCCTTGAGGAGACCCTAAGCTTTATTGGTAGTCTCCGAAAATAGGGGGACCCCTATATAGACCCAAAAATACTATAAATCTTAGGCCCCGAATTTTGGAAACCTCCCTAGAGACCCTGACGCCGAAACGGACCTACAAGATGTAGTCCACACAAGCGGGCCGCGGCCTGGTGAGACACAGACGTTGGAGCATCCCTTTTCCTACCTGTGGCTAGTAGGGAATAATGGAACACACTATGTTGGGATTATATTCCCTTGCTCCCTACATACCATCAGTAAGTCATAAGGATTATGGCTGTCGGTTTGAGGCTTATGGTTGAAGATTTAGTGTTTTGAGGTTTGTCGGAGCTAGCAAGCTATATCGGGAAAGACCTTACAAACCCTAGAACGTCCTCGGAGTGCCTCAAGCATCTCTATTACAGTATTGCAGCTTGGCAACTTATGTGCTCTATAACCATCATACGGACCATACGATATTAGGCAGGATTGAAGACAAATCGAACAAGCACTCCGCACTTCTTAGTCGCGCGTGGTTGGGCTTTTCCTTCAAATGCGTGTGCCAAATGCCTCGAAGCATACAAACGAAGGAGCCTGATTCGTTGCGTTTGCAACTGATGAACGGGCTCTTTCCAGGGTGTCTTTTTGAGAAGCACTTTCCGGCTTCAGCTGCGTGCTTAAGTGACCGCCGGCTGTAAAGGGAATAGAGCGCAAGGTTCAAGACTAGCGCTGTGGGGTTGATGAGAGGCCTGGAATCAAGCACAAGTTGATCAGGTGCATGGTGCACGCAGCAAAGAAAAAGATGCGATATGCAAAAGGCTTTTTGAGTAGGGCCTGCAAGCCTCGCGTGGAAAGGAGGTCTGCCCTGGTGGAGGAATAGTCCTCCGTTGTTCTGCGGCAAGGACCGTTGGCGTCGCAGACCTACGTTGCCCCAAGAAATTGTCACTTCTTGATGTCAATGCAGGACATATTACCATGCCATCCATGTTCTGGTTGGGGCATGCAGTGACGCGCATCATGCTCGTGATTTGCTAGAGGGCCAAGGCGGTGTGCACGCATGTCACCTGAATCTGATATTCGCACGTGCTTTTCGATCATGAGGGTTTCTCATCATCTTGGTGCTTGGTCTCATCATCTGATACAGGGAGTCCGCTCCTAAGCGAAAACCTAGCTGCTTTAAAACTCAGACAAGATGACTATCTCTGCGCGTACTTCAAAGCAGCCCAATCTTTGACGCCAGCAATGAACAACATCCCTTGCACTTCGCCGCTTCGCCGCAACTTTTCCTTCCTTGTGCCCCCTCGCCTCAGATCTCACCCTCCCCTAAGTACTAACAAACTACGATAGCTCAGGGAAGTCTAGCTCATATTTGCGGTGTCGGGAATTCACCTATGCCGCAAAAACACCAGCTCCATACCGCAATCTGCTCCCTTTGCTTGAGAATAGGATGTTGTTTCAACTCCACTCATTCTTTCACTAAAGCGGAGTCTTTTGTGATTAGTGCCGGGTACGTATTATCAACCCCCCCCCCCTAACAAGTAAGGATTGTGAACATTCCGGGGTCGCCCAAAACCTTTCGTCAAACTTGTTTGGGGTCCCAACACTAAACTCTAAACCCAAAACTCTGAACTTTGAACCCTAAACCCTGTACCTATAACCCTGAACCCTAACAAATTGTTGCCTGGGCTGTTCTTATAAGCGGTCGTATAAGAAATCGATAGTTTTTAGCGTGTTCAAAACCTGAGAATCGGAATGGAATTTGTTTCCGGCCAAACGCTTTACTTAAATCATTTAGGTTTGAGATCCACCTAAGGTTTAGCACTTTGCTGCATTTAGATGTTATATTCTTCTTTTGTAGATTCTGGGGTCCATGCCTGCCAGGGCCCTGATTATTCCGTACGCTCTTTAATGGCTATTATTCCGTTCCGGCGGTCTCGGTATAGTACCCCTTAACAGGAATGTTTGCCTGGGGTGTTCGAATAAGCGGTCTCATTAAAAATCGATGGTTTCTGGGAAGGCTCCAATCTTCAATTCCATGTGTGTGTTCTTGGTAAGAATTCAGGTTAGCAATAAGAAAAGAAAGGTACCTCGCATCACAGGACCTTGGGGAGCTTAATTTGACTCGAATCACAGTCTTTTTACAGTACCAGTTACTACCTAATTAGGGCTTCGGTTGCTTAGACTCAGACTGGCTGGCTTCTCTGGCTTCTCTTCTCTGTGTTTCTTGTTTCTTTCTTTGGGACTTGCAAAGCAGAGCATGAAATGATTCCGTGCCTGTGTTTTTATTAATCCGTTGAGGCCAAGTTGCGCTCTAATCCGTACCCATTTTTCAAGCCTAATTTCGCTCCAGTACGACACCCTTTTCCAATCCGATCCAAACATTATGCTATGTCGTGAACCAGAACCCGTTTGCCTCCAAGATATGGAATTTGGACTTGCGACGGTTGATTTAGGATCTTGCCATGGAGCTTGTCTTGTGAGGATGGGGGGATCAGGGGCAGCACTGCAAGTACAAGTCACGTGAAACGGCAACTCAAAGCCTCCGAACCCTTCCCCATAGGAAGTCATCAAACCTTCTCTGGAACGTGCCAAGATCCCCTATGAACTTGAAGGGAGCGCACTTGAGCATACATAGACTTTTGGAACAGGGCCCTTTTACCCTCCAGATTGTCGGCAGAATCTTTTTGTGCCGTATGCTTGCAGCTTGCGATGGCAGCGGCGCATCGCTGGCATCCGCGCCACGCTGCGGAACAAGAATATGTGCAGCATGTGCGTAGCATGTCTGGCACCACAGTCTACTCTCCACTCCACGTCACGATGGGATGTTAGAAGATCCACAGTACGGGCTTACAGCTTCCACCTGAGATAAATAAAGAATCATTTCAGAATAGCATGGATGGAGGTTGCCAACTGAAAGTAGGTGCGTGCGCGAACGACCAAATTCTCTGCGCAGCACTTGCCTTACACAGGTCCTTGCCTGCACGCCGCAACCACATATCCCGTTAGCTGACAGGGTAGACAAAGTTCCCACTGGATCAACTCTTTTATATGCCTGTCTGCTGCGGCGCAGGCCCTTTGAAAAGAAGTCTTTCGCTGGGCCCACTTGGAGGCAGCAGCCTGCGCATAGGACTTAGGCATTCCCTGAAACACCTGCAGATGTGCCCGAGTCCTCAAGTGCTTCCAGACGGAATGCCAGTAGTGCCTACTTGCAAATTACGGTCAGCCGGGCACACTGCAGAGGCGTCCCTCAGATTTTGGAACGGTGAAACATCCGCACCACGCTGCGAAACAACCACAGTCAAGTCTCCACTCCACGTCACGATGGGATGTTAGAAGATCCACAGTACAGGCTTACAGCTTCCACCTGAGATAAATGAAGAATCATTTCAGAATAGCATGGATGGAGGTTGCCAACTGAAAGTAGGTGCGTGCACGAACGACCAAATTCTCTGCGCAGCACTTGCCTTACACAGGTCCTTGCCTGCACGCCGCAACCACATATCCCGTTAGCTGACAGGGTAGACAAGGTTCCCACTGGATCAACTCTTTTATATGCTTGTCTGCTGCGGCGCAGGCCCTTTGAAAAGAAGTCTTTCGCTGGGCCCACTTGGAGACAGCAGCCTGCGCATAGGACTTAGGCATTCCCTGAAACACCTGCAGATGTGCCCGAGTCCTCAAGTGCTTCCAGACGGAATGCCAGTAGTGCCTACTTGCAAATACGGTCAGCCGGGCACACTGCAGAGGCGTCCCTCAGATTTTAGAACTTTGAAAGCTCAGCGATGCCAAACGACAGTAGAGCGTTACAGCGTCCAGAGTGAATCGAGGTCAAACATGCTGGGCTAGTGCTGAAATTGCAGTTTCTTGCTGCTCTGCTAGGAAGCCATGGGAGTGAAACTGCCAATCAGACACAGACTTAGCAGACTTTTGAGATTGCAGCCTGAGCTTCCAGCTTGCAGAAAAAAAGCTTTGCAACAGACCAGCTACTTGACAGATGCTCTTCAATGGTTCTGCACATGTTTTCGCAAGTGAACTGGTGGAAGGAAAGCTGTTCGCTTTCATATGGGTGCTCCGCGGGCTAGCTGCGGTGCCATCGGATGTGCGTAGATCGTACAATTCTGGCAATTGCACCTGAATCTCATATGTACTAGCACCTTGAAGATAACGGAGTGATTGAAAGGTCAGGTTGGCTTGCACTGCAGGTGCCTGCAGATTTCAATTTCCGGAGATGAAAAGCGTCAAGTGTCACATCCAGATCCGGATCACCCGGCAGGATGATTGCAAAGGGATCTCCACAGGAAATTCCTCTGTTTTGGAGACTCCCAAATTTCAGTGCAGCCATCCGCGGCCGAGCTTGTCACAGGAAAAGCCTTCCAGCTGAGTTTAGGGAATGAGTCGCAAACTCATGATCATACACAGTCAGGCCAGCAACCCTAGCCAGGCAGCGAAACATCAGATAACTGCATTGGTAATGCTGTCGACAACACGAGCACGAGTCCACTGGCAGTATAGCCAAGATGGGCAGATTGCTACTTGCAGGCGTTCATAATCATACTACTACATACATAACAAGAAGCATTGCTAGGGAGGATCCTTGCCAATAATGATATTCTTGATCTTGATGGCAAGCTGGAAACTCAGGGTGCGAATCGCGAGGTAGGGCCAACGTACTGTCAAGAGCCAGCAGGGCCCGAGCAAAACTGTTACCGTCTCGTTTTGGCTCAGCTGTCAAGACATATATCCAAGGCTTCGCAACAACTTCAGGCTGGAGAGTAGGTAACGCGCGCAATTCGTGATGGGCTTAATCATTCCAGCTAGTCATACACGACACGATTCGGTGTATGTTACTAGAACGAACGCTTTTGAGCGAATTCTGTTGACTGGAAACTGCAAAAGAAACGCTTGCAGAATTGTGCTGAAGATGAAGGGCGAGGCAGGCTCACCATGAACTGCATTCTGAATACGATCAGGACACTTTTACCGGCAAGCATGGTTTCTATCGCAGAAATGATAAGTCGAGTTGCAAAAGCAGCAGTGTTGTAAATGTCGGGATCGTACAGGCATTCCTGTGCGCAGTTTAGCCCAAGGGTCCCCATGAATGGTTTACTAGCATCTGCGCCTATTGTACCTGTCATGCCTACCATAGACGTTGATCAGCCGCGTTGTCGTACACAAACCTGCCTGACGCCTAGTTGCTGGCAACGACCCTTGCCCGAATTCCGGTACCATTGTCTGTCTTCCTGGCTGTTGTCGCAGGGCCTTGTCACCCAAAGGGTGCTACCTTTTCTGCTCCAGCTGAATCGTCCACTTGTCCGGCTGAGGACAATAATGCCAAGAAGAATATCAGCAACAGCGAAAAACAAAAGGCAACGGCACAACCACGATGATAATCACACTGACAACGGCAACGACGACCAGTATGAAGACCACCGCAACCGCCACCAACAGCAACAATAACAACAAACCTTGATGATGCGGACACACGCAAACTTTTAAAGGAGAGCAACGTCCGGAAGTCTCTAGTCGCCAGCCAACCCAAGCGACAGGTTATTCAACGAAAGCAGGCATTTGTCAGCAGTGTAGGGCAAGGTTACATTACAATGTAACAGTCAAAGCCATCCCAAAATTCGGTCCCGAATTGTAGAATGCCACTGCAACTGGTCTGGGATTGTTTTTTGATTGCTCTTGGATTTCTGCTTTTGTAGTTTGTTGAAGGTTATTGTACGCCGAGTGTTTAGGCCCTTCCTCTTCTTGAGGTTTCGGCACTGCACTCTCGGACTCAATTCCTAAGATTATATAGCACCAAGGCAACGCAACACTGCTGGCCAATGGGAGTACTACGGCAAGCTTCGAGTACCACAGCAAACTTCAAAGCGCATTGGCAAGGCTTTGCTGACAAGACAAAAAAAACAGCATGAACACACGTACTCCCCTGTGAAGCAACAGCAATACCGGTAACTGGAATCGCCATCAAACACCCAACCGACATAATGTTGCAATGCTTACCTTATTGCTCAAAGTTTTTACTTATCTCCCCCCCCCCAACCCCACTCAGCTTCTGTGACTGTGAGCGCGCCCAGCTTGACAGCGTGGGGGCACATTGGCACATGCTGCGAGTAATGCATACATTTGCATAGATATATATATATATGCATATGTTCTATACTGCACTATTGAGATATCATAAAACTCGTAATCTCCCAAGAAGTGGAGGCCCTTGCAGGACCCACGAGACGTAAAGATTAAAGGGGTTGCTTAATTTTGATCCGGCTGATCTCTGGCGTTCCAGTGCTGCTTGACAAGGAATGTGCAGGGAGTATTCACCACTGGGAAAAGAAAGAGAATGAGAATACCCCCACGCTTCAGGCGCTTGCGGATAGCTTGACGGGAGGCGCCGCACTGGCGCTGCCTCCTAGATCCTTCTGTAGCCGTGTAAATTGACTCAGAGTACCACCACAAGAGAAGCTGAAATCGGAAGTCTGCAAGAGGTAGAATTTCCGATGGTGGTCCCTAGAGCCAAAGGGACTGCGTTGGCAAGGCACTCAGATCCTTCTGCCAAAGGTCAGCCATCTGGCGGCGCACGTAGTCCAGGAACATATGGTCACCTGATTTACGGAAACCCCAGAGCTGCAAACCCTAAAACTCGAAACTAGGGATCTGATCTGAGGTTAGGCAGCCGAGAACAGCTACAAGGAAAAGAAATGGGGAAAGCTCTTGGCTACGTGCAGTTGGCTGTTAGAAAGAAACTCACCACTGCAGGACCATGCTTTGGACAAGCGAAACAGAGATTGCACAGGACCCTCTCAAGAACACCTTCACGTCTTACTCATGTAATTAGTGGGTTCCAAAGCCTTGAACCCCGAACCCATCTCCTAATAATCGTGCACAGCATCGCAGGGCCCTCTTACGCACCTTGGTTGCCATCATGTTGACAGCAGCGGGCACAGTCATTACCGAAGCCCAAGCCCCTGAGCAGAATTCCTACCGCCAAAGGCCTAAGACTGCGATGTACAACATCCTACTAAGTTGTACCATAGTAGTTCCCACGACCTTTGATTGATGCCCATGTGGTACTTGAACGAAGTACATGCTTCAGACTGCTTTGGAGCCCTGTGGCCCAACACCCTTAGGCCCCAAGCCTTTACCCAAACACGTAGCAGGTGCATCTGAATTTGTCTACCAACCTCTGTGAAGGAGGGCGTCTTTTGCGGGGGCGGGGATGGACCAGACATTCCCTGAAGATGCTTGGGTGCCCAGCTGCATGCTTTATTCACAGATGCCAGCCCTTCGGCAAGTTCTTCCTCAAGCCCCAACGATGTGAAGGCAACGCACGTCTATGAAAAGGTTGAGCAAGATCTTTGATGGAAGAGTTTTGAAGATTGCCGTGTGGAGAGAGTTTGGGGCCAGCCTTAGGAAGCATGAATACCTGGGCCGACTTATCCATCCCGCCGCACAAGAAGTGGACATCTACGGACATGCTTTTTTGTTGGTTGAGGCCGGAAAGGGTCCCGAGGCTCTAAACAGCAGGCGATGGAAGAGCAATGACGGGATGGTGCGTGGAAGGTTTGGGTGCTGGAACTGACCCTGCATCCCCAACCCTACCCTCGAAAAGAGCAGAGGCACTTGTTGGGTTGGTCTTGAGAAAGTTGATCATGCGACACCAGTTCATGCGAGTGAGCAGCTTCTGCATGTCTCGAACCTGAGTTGGGCTGCTCAGATTTTGAAGGCTTGGAGTTGTGGGGTTGTAGCTTTGATCAGCCTCTGGGGACTTGGTTCAAGTTCACAGTTAAAGTGTCTGCGAAGCATTCGCCGGATTCGAGGACTCTGTGGCTACATGGGGGTTGAAGAAAGTTACCTGTCCTGACAGGCAGAAAAAATTATGGCATCTTATGGATCTCGGCGAGTTGGAGAGCTCCATTCTTGAAGGCTCCCAACCGTCAGTTGGGGGGTGGGTGGGTGCGTTGACGAGGACTTCAGGCGCATCAGTGACTGTCATTGGGATGAGCCAGGCAGGCAAAAGTTACAACCGCTCCGAGGACATCTAATCAGTGAGGAGCATTACGCAGTCACAATCTCCCTGTGACGACATCGAGCCTCAAGATGAATACGGGTCCTACATGGCTGGCGCTGCCGGCAAGCAGCCTTGTGCATTGGAACTTTGGCTTGAATTTGAACGTTGTGATTGGCTTTTAATGCTCCTATCGCGAGCTTTCATGAACCCTGCGACATTATGGGAAGCCAATGGAAAGTTGGAAAACCTGACACATCCTTACACCGTGGAGCTGCACTGGGCGGAAGCTTTGGTCCGACTGGAGCATGCTTCGACAACTCTTCGTGAATCTGCTGCTGCACGCCTGAGTAGGGCTGCAACCATACTATGAACATGTCAAATTAGGGGGCTTAGGATCCTTATTCTGAAGGCAAGGTGTCCAACTTTGAGAACCTCCCCTCTACAGACGTTTGGCAAGTTTCGGTCTCGCCTGCATTTTCATCATTCTGCTTCTGCCAACTATCCCCATGCAAGCCACAGCCGTATGGGCTTGCTTCAGCTAGGGGTACCCTCAAGGGATACAGGGGGATAGAGAGACACAGACAAAAAGACACAAAGAGGGCGAGAGAGAGCCAGAGAGAGTGAGGGAGAGGGGTGTGGGTGTACAGTGACTGTGGGGGCCCTTGTGGGACAAGGAAATCTCTTCTGGCAACGCATTATGACATTCAGGGGGGTCTGTCTTCTGGTTTGCTAGTTGACCTGGAGGGTCAAGGCTCTAGGGGCTACCACGACTATATTCTGCTGCTTGAACAGTGCACGTTCCGAATAGTTCCAAATACCCGCAAAGGAACTCCCAAGGCTAAGAGCCAGCGGACTAGCGGGGCATCAAACAGCGGCGGGCTCTGATGCGTTTGAATTGTTATGGATGTGTTCCTGGTTTTGCAGGACGCGATTGAATAAGCAAATAAATACGTTTAAGCCGGAAAGCTACTAATGGCAGGTAAAATTCAGATCCTAAGTTGGAAGCTTTTAGCTCATCGCCGAGCTCCTGCAAATTCATGATTGCCATGCCGCATGTCGTTCAATGCCGAGAGTTGGATGCACGAGGATTGCTTGTTAACGTTGCTGATCAAGCGATTGAATACGTGCCAATGCGCATGAGCTCAAGCACATATTGCTAAGTACTTCAAGTGCTCAGACGGTTGCAAAGATTTTGTGTACTTCAGGCCAGACCGACATAGTATCCAACAAAGCCGGCGGGAAATTGCAGCTAGCAAGCTTCACGAGTCGGAGAGATGACTGTACTTTCAACATATGGTTATATCCAAGAGCAGGCATAGCGGTCCGGACAAAAAGGGACCTGAAGACTTGCTTCACGCGGACTTGTCTCCACAAATCCAACAGGTTTTTACCATTTACACGAGCGGACCTTGCGAGGTCAGGAAGTCCTGGACCATGAAGGCCACCAGCCGAAATTTCGAAGCCATAACACGAAGCTGTAGAACGCGAAGTCCCACTTGCGCCCAGCGGGGGGGGGGAGCAGGCTCTGGCCAGGCGTGCAGCAGCATGCACGTGAAGGTTGTTTTTTCAAAAGGGGTCGAGCGCATGAGCGTGGAGACCCGCGAGCATGAAACTGAGTGCGCAACATGCTGCAAGCTAACCCGAACCGGCGCGGCTGCAGCGGCATATACCAAACTCTGCCCAAATACGGCATGACTCAGCAAAAACGGCGTCTGCCGTGCCCGAACAAAGCTGCATGACCGCCCTTAGAACAGCTGCTCTGTGACAAAAACATTGTTCCAAGAGACGGACTGCAGCAACATCAGAAGGCATCCGTTTTCCTGCCCGGAAGCGATCCCAACCGCCCTTCTGAATGGGCCGTTTTCAGAGACCGCCAGGCCACACACCAAAAACCGTCCTTCGTGGTGCCAAACCCCGCGATCCATGCCTACAATGCAGCACGTTGAAACCGTAACCCAAAACGACCACTCCCTACATAACCATTCAATCCTGAAATCCAGGAGATGAAAAGCATGGTCTGAGCGTGACGGTACCAAGGCAACACAGCATCAAACCCCCCTCAACGAAAAAACACTCTCTGCAACCCCAAACGGTAATCATGAAATGGCCATCATTGCTCTCCTAACCATTGAATGGCCAATTCGTTGCCATCTTCAACCCTCGAGCAGCCTTGGTCTGACAAACTCGCAACACTGAAACCTCAGACCAGATGTTAAAGTCAAAGTCCTGCAGCACGTAACGCAGAAACCTCCAAAACCCTAGAACCCGAGCCGAGAATCATATCCCAAGCAGAATGTGTTGCGTACACAAAGGCAGTATGAAGGTTTTTCAAGCAGAGAACATAGTACAAGGTGTAAGGCCGATACACAAAGCTACAGCAGAGCTTTCTATATCAATTGAGAGGATGAACCCTGCGCTAAAACCCTGAGCCGCTTGATTGCGCTCCGGCACTGAAAGATTCAAAGGTGAGGCTTTCGGAGCTGGCCCGCTGGTAGACCTTGAATGATGTAACCATGGTCACGGGGACAAGGTTTATCGTTTGGAGATTAGGGTTAGCACAAGGTCTGGGGATTTAAGGTCAAAGGCTGGGGGCTTCAGGCGTTTAGGGGTTGAAGTTTCAGGGTGTAAGGGGCCTCTCCACCACACTGCCAGGGAATAGACCTTGCATGCCTTTCCCCTCAAGTCCCTGAAAAACCTTATTGCAAGGGGTATTGCTGCTGGGAGGTTGGTCAACAAACTGATGATCTCAACCGAGCGTTCTGACCACCTGACGCTCGTGCGCACAGCGTCTCAGAACAAGGCCAGAACTTGTCTTGGGTCGCATTCCCTGATCTCTGACATGCGCGAGTTCATCTACGCTGTAGGCATCACAAGTGTTCACTGACACGCTCGAACAAGCTGCATCTGGCTGCGACCTCCAAATTGATGTCTTGAGGCGGCAACTAGAGGTTTTGTGCATTTTGTCTAAGTGGAGATCTGAACTTAGAAGTCTCGCCTGTCATAATCGCTTCCCCCTAGTCTTAAACGAAGCCCTCCGAACATTAATTCGGGCTTCGAAACATCATTTCATGAAGGGGGGGCCTTATTGAAAACATTAGATACGGCTGCCTCTAAAACAGCTTTTGAACTCCTTTTATGTTGGAACTAAAAACTCATTAGCGAATCCGCAATCAATGCAGGGATTGCCAAAATCATCTACCCTCCAATCCACTGTTCAGAGAAGTGTGGCACTCACAGGATGAAACAGAGCCCGGCACCGCATCTTCACCGATTCCCGACACGGTTCCTAGAATCCTTGTGAAGGTTAGACCATGCTTATCAACACTCCCTCAAGTCAAAAGCCAGACAACCCAACTAAGTTAGCCTACAATAAGCCGATACTCAGTCTCTAATGGCACCTCTGCCGCCTTCTGAAGTGTTTGTCCAGATCATATCTCCAAAGGCATGAGGGACAACAGGACAACAAAGTCAATTGGTCACGACCAACCCTGCCAGCATAGACCCAAACAGTGTCGGATCACCAAGGGTTTGAAATTGTGCACCAAGATCCCTCGCAGAACTCTATGCGCTCTTAGAAGATGACCATAGAGCACGCCAAACAAGAGCACGCCAGTAGCACGAGCACAAGACCATTTGAAGAGCCTTCCTTCATAAGACTCCAAGACCAAGAGCCTGACGACACTTCGGCATGTTCTGCGCTGTGCAAGAGCCATGCGCCCGTGACTGTGGCGCCAGCGCAGCGTGAACCCAAATTGTGAGCACTTTCCAGCCCACAAGACGGCCGACCGATTACGTGGTCCCAAGGGTCTAAATGGCTGTGATTTCATGCGAGGAGGTTCCCAATACTCGCTCTCATTTGGACTTCCGGCTTGTGCAGCACCTTGCATTCTCTTTGGCGCAGCACAGTATGCCAGAATTTCCGTCCGTTTGACGAAAACTCCAGGCTTAATTGACTTGAGACGTGGCTCCCCTATGTCTCGAAAGCTGTGGCTTGTGACGTCGCCGCAGCTATTGGCTTTCCTATAAAGCATGAGTGCGCCCTGACGAAACACGACACCGCCTGGTCATGTTTACTGAGCACAAGCATTTTGGTGCTACAAGGGAGAGTTTGTTGTTAAGTGTGTTTCACTCACCCTAACAGGCCAACCACCCTGCATTGAGCAAACGTAGCAAGTTGTTACTAGATCAATCTTAGAAGCATGGCCAGGCGGCGTCCTGAAGGACAAGGTGCCAGCATGGAGAAGCGTCTTATTTACACTTTGGAGCGTGAACCAATGGGCCCAATAACGGCGGGCCCTCAGCAAGGAGGACCAATACAGCCGGAACACTAGTTACTAGCTTACACCCAAAGAACACCTCCAATTGTGTGCGCTCCCCTGACAGTGCGGCGGCCGGGAGATTTTAAAGGTCGGCTACCTGATCCGCAAGTCCAGGCTCCACATACTAGACGAGAGTCTTCAGCCCCAGTTCCATCCAGCTCACAACTCTGACTTGTTGCCGGCACGACTGCAAGCATCATATGACGAAGCCCCGAAAGCGAATGCAAACTAGCGACCTGCTGCAGGAGCAACGCCAAGAGCTCCGCTTTCCTAGCGCTGTTCGGGTACAGGAGTCCAGGCCCCAAGCTGGCCATTTCAAACTCTTTCTTCGGGCATCAGGTTTAGGTTCACAGACTCAAAGGCTCTGAGGAGTTGAAGCTCCTGCGGTAGAACGCCGTCTGTTCTGCTTTGGGCTGCGAGGTGCTTTCCAGGGCTTACGGTGTACAAGGTCCCAACCGCGCAAAGCATTTGCTCGTCCTAGGATGCTACACTGGGTTCCCTCCCGCAGGCATTAGGATGCATAATCCCTGGCGGGAAGTAGTGGGAATACGCTTGTAGGATGCTAAGACTGCGCAGGTCAAAAGCTTTGAACAAAATCCACAGCTTCTTCAATCTTCTGTAGGGTTCACCTGGAAGGTGCAAAAATTTAAACACAACTTTCATCTGCGGTCTGATCATAAGCGATACCCGATGGAGCCCTCATCAGCGAGTATTCTGGTACTCCAAAGGGGACCTGGAGTTCAAGATCAGAATCTGGGGGTGTGGTGCAAATGATGTGGGATGAAAGTGATGGGATCGGCGGCTCAGGCGGTTTGGTACTCGCATTTCCTTGTGCGCCCAGCCATAGTGGAATGCCTGCGTCGCCCCAAACCAGGATGTGTGTATCACATTTACTCGTCTACTCTACTCAAATACATATGTTTGCATTTATGTTGCATGGGCTTTTTGTATTATTTCTTCTTCCCTATACGTCCAATTTGATGTAATGACAACTACGAGAACGGCACTACACGCTTTGGGTCAACATGAGCAGTTGTAGGCATTCCAGGCATGATTGTGGGTACCTCAATGTGGAAGCGCTGCTTACTAAATCAGCACTTCCTAGCCCAAATGTCAAACATGAAAGCAAAGCTACCCAAAAGCGCGCGCAGCCATGACTACACGCAGCAATGGTTAAACCCATGAAAAGAATTTCTGAGGACAACAATGCTCCTTAGGACCTTTGTACTTCTTGGCACAAGCTGATTACGATGACGGGCCTCTGTATTGAAGTAGACCTCGCTATGTCGCTAATGCGGGGTTCTGGTTTTCAAGCCCCGCCCCCCCCCCCCCTAACAAGTCCGGATCAGAATAATCGAGGGGCCCCCAGTCGAGTACGGGAAAACTTGTTTGGGGGGGGATCCCAGACGAACCCATAAACCCTGAACACTACGCCCGAAGCCCTCTGGCCTAAGGCTTGGGATATGTTTGCAATTAAGAAATCGATGGTTTCTGGTGAGCGGTATTATCAGCATCGGCATGGAGTGGCGTCTAAAGAAAGGCTTATAACTATAAACATAATAGGGAATGCAATC
>CAJNIZ010044041.1:41464-52706 GCA_905231905.1 Symbiodinium pilosum
GGAAGTGGCGTCTAAAGAAAGGCTTGACTATAAATATAATAGGGAATGCAATCTGAAATGCAAGGCTTTAATATGTATGCAATTAAAAACTGTGTATATTTTTCTGCAGAATTGCTACTATCCGTTCAGCTCGGATTTAGCTCTAATACGACCCCCTTTTGTAATCCGGCCCCTACATTATGTAGTAGCAGATATGCGGGACCCAGTTGTTTAGAAAAGAATGTTTGGAAATTCAGCGTCTCCTACCACGACTAGGAGGAACTCTCTGAATTCGACAAGAAGATCAAGATGTCTTTGCTAAGATCTATAAGGGCTGTTTGAGGGCTTGTTACAGAAAAGGCCTTGCATCTCTCTTCTGAATTGGAGGACGTCTCTTGATCCTGTCATGGATAAGCTCTCCTTTCCATCTCTGCCATGTACTTTAACCTGTACCAAATCCGAGAATGACCCATTTGTGCAAATATGCCAACATCTGGACAACTGAAGCAAGGCAAGCTGCGTCATGGTTTGCATCGCGGCTCGCTGGTTCTTGTCCGGCTTGACAGTCTTTCCTTACCGTGTGTTGGGTTGAAGCTTGCTTTAGGAGTTTAGGATGATCAGCTGTGGCGGCGAAGGGCAAGAACTTCTCATACACAGAAACCCTGTACTCAGAATGATTGTTTTTGTTTTTAAGCCAGCTTTTGGGTCAGGGACGCATGATATAAGGTGAGGCCCACGTCGCGAAAACCGGGTGTTCTATGAAATGTGCAGGTGACGGGAGTTGCACCCCACGTAGGTGAAAGCATTCAACCGAGACTTTGCCTTCTGCGATTTCCTAACGAAGTCCAAAGAGCGCACCAAAAAAGGGCAGCCATTGAACGTCTTGAATGCTGAGATTCCAACGTAACCCAAGCTCAAAGCTCTTCTTTCATGTAAGATCCTTACCAAATAACACCCAGCAGGAATCCAGGAAGATGTGATTTTGACACTCCCTGTAAGTCAGAGCCAGCTTTCTGCGGCAATAGCAAAACCCATCGGTGCAGAATTGCGTGGGAGGCAGACCACCATGGTCAGCATGCCTCAGTTGGTCAATTATCAATTGGCACATGAAATCGGGGGTTTGGGACTTTTGGGAAGCCTTCCGTGAGTCACCATGTCCCCTCTAGAATACCTCTTGCTACTGCAGGATCATTTTGGGAAGTATCGCTCAGGCTGAATGAGATCGAATCATCCTATCCGCATGTGGCTAAGCGCGTGATTTAATCTTGTGGCTTGGGGCTGCTGCGTTCCTGACGCTTGCATCTTCCGTTTACTCTATGCTGGCATGATGTAGGCATTGTTTTCAGCTTCCGGTGTGGATGTTCAACGCTTCGAACTTAAAGCTGTTCGACTCTTTTGCAGGCACCGATATCGGCCAGCGGATGAGGTTGGAAGTTTCAGCTGCAGTGCGGGCCCCAACGTGAGGGCAGCTGTTGGCTACTGGCATCGCGTTGCATCTGCCCAATCAAGGAGACGTGAGGAAGTCCCTAGATGTGTCTTGCATCTTGTCAGGGCTGCAACAACAGGAACCACTTGTCCCTGCCAACTTGCGTATTAATTTGACAAATTGGGCAAGGTGTTGGGAAGCCGGCATGAGCTGAACGACCAGAGCTGTGGCCACACAATCCCAAAGTGCAAATTCATCGACGGAACTAGAAGTGTGGCTTGGTAGGCCAGGCCAACCCCACCACTAGCAGTATTTCAGATTCATACCGCAGATCTAAGCAAGCTGATCTTCCCCCTTCACTGTGATCACATGGCCCCACCACAAATCTCAGACATTTTCTTACTGAGCCCATGCCGGGTCTGAGGGGGTGTATGTCAGAATCCTGTTGAATAGCCCAGCACCAAACTTGGTCATCCACCACCAACCTCCACGTTCCCCAGACACCTGATGAAATCTGGAGACAATATTCACTGGATCCGAAGTTCAACTTGGGTGTTCCCATGCAAACCCTGCGTTCTAGACTTTTACGTCTCTTAGGTTCTGGAAACAGAATGAGCATGGCCCCATCAAACGCGCATCCCCATCTGCCCAGCAGAAGTAGTAAGGGTTTAGATCTCCACAACAATTGGGCCCTTCATTTGAAACATCCAAGAAGCTGAGAGTCGTGCGCGTGCAGCTCAGCCTCCTGCATCCTGCAGAGGGCGAAAGGGTCTAGGGACTTCTGCGCATGTCTTTCAGATAGATATAGAAACCCAAATACGGCTCCTCCGTACAAGTTGAACTTTCTACGAGCATACACAGGGTCGAGTGCTGACTCATTTGTTTCATGGGTGCCTTGATTTTCACGTTTAGTTACATGGTTCCGCCAGGTTGGGTGCATCACATCAGATGAATGAGACCAAGCAGTCAAAGCAGTTGTTTTGGCTGACCGGCTTCACTTGGACGGCCACGACGACCACGTTGTCGACGGCAACAGTGACAATGACGAGGTCGACGCCAACGACAACAACAAACGACGGCAACAGCAAAAAAGAACCAACGCTACAAACGGAAACCGCATCAGCAACATCAACATCAGAGATAGCACAATCGGCAGTAGCAGAAGTCACTGCAAACATCAAAATTCAATCCATCCTTTGAGGCTGTAGCTGTAGCAACAGAATGCCATATCAAGCTCCAGACTCCTGAACCCTCAGGCGCTCGGTCCTTGGCTGGGCGCGGCCCAGCGGCGAAGGTCGACCCGCTTCCCACTATCTTGACACTGGTCGGCGGTCTTGTAAAAAGAATTGGCAACTGAGGACATGGTGTTCAAACTTTCATTCATTGCATGTGTGCCTATATGAAGGATTTTTTCGTGGGCCGTTCTGAGGCTTGATGCACCTAGTAGCGATTGTCCGGCTCATGTCCATGCATGCAGGGGGGCGACATCACTTCATGACATATGAGCCATAGTCTAAACTCCTAGTATCTCCCTTCTTCAGCCCTATCTTAGTCCCCTATATAATCCCCCATGTAACCCCTTTTTAAGGATTTTAGACTATAGCTCAAAAAGAGCAAGTTCTGAGAATACCGGCTTAGCTCAAGGGGGAATGCTTGATGCCTGCAACTAACAAAGCAGGAAAGGCGGAATGATTGACCTGGGGTCGGCTACTACCCCTAGTTTGGAGTACACCCCAGAAACAAAGTACAGACTTTTTAGGTATAAGTTGTTATAATAGGAACCCAGGAACCAAAAACATATTAAAGGTAGTGCTCCAATATTGAGCTACTTATATCATCATACAAGGCACATGAGGAAAGACAGGCTTCTCCTGATCAAAGGACAACTGCTTAACCTGAACCTGAATATTCTGCTAACTTCAAGAAACTCTGATCCAACACCGAAAAACAAGATCCTTGAGATCCCCAAACATCTGCATAGGGACTCCACAATCCCCTTGATTCCCCGCCTTTCCCTCGTCAATGCCCAATGTGGCTCCCAACGTGCCTTTTTAGGGCGAATTAGCTGGTAGGTGCCTGAGGAACTGCTGTTGCACCTTTCTATTTGCAGCATATTCTTGCAAAAGCTGGAAGCTTGCTTGCAAATACATAGCCTGAAACCTGCAGCCCTAAACTCCAACCTCCAAAAGCGTAACATGCGTCAGCAAAGCTCAGGAAGCCAGGAGAGTCAGCAGTATGGGACATTGAACATGCTTCGTGTGTTTTTAGCTGTCTCGCAAAGGACACGGCTGAGCTTGAGGACATTGGGCCTGATGCTTTCTCGAAAACATGCGGAAAAATGGCTTTGGAGAACAGTTGACACTTTCTCCCCTCACAGGCGCTAGATGGTTTACTGGCATCAACATCTTGGCTGCTTCAGCAGCTTGTCGGTGCTGTCAAGAGGGAGGCTGAAAAAGCCCGGGTGTTAATAAGCTTCGGATCTCTAAGTATGAAAAGGCCTTGACGAGATTGGCTTGACAGGACTCATCCTAACCCCCGCAAGAATCTGACGTCCCCAGAATGTTTCCATGTGTCGTCCTTGCAGAATCCTCGTAACGCGTGCCAAAAAATCCTGTTCGGTTCACTTTCACCAAGGCACAAAGCTCGAGATCCAAAAGCCCAAAGCCCAGACCCAACCGCTAAATCGCCTACAAACCCGAAACCAGTTCCCGTAAGATAGCCTTTGAGGAGCGAATTGTCCGGCTGCTTTGGGATTTGTCCCGAGATGAACAGAAGGTTTCCACTTCCTGGCGCTGGAGGAGATTGGGGAGTTTAGGCTTTGGACGCTTTTTCTTCTGGCAGAGGCCTATAGTGTTGAATGTAAAAATGCCGACCGCATCTGACCGCTAAAAGCTTGCACCTTCCCTTCTCAATTAAGGTCTATAAGGTTCAGTTCTTGTCTGAGCGCTGCATATCAGCTCCTCAACGGACTATGCAAGATTAGCGTGAATGCACTATGATGATCGAAAGCAAATGCTCGACTCTGTCCTGTAACAATGCTTATGTCAATACATAGCAAACAACATCCAAAACCAACGGCCAGGCAGTCACATAACGTTCATCTTCCAGAAGCCAGTGTGTTCATGCTTAGTCAGGTCCCTAATTCGACCTCCAGTTTGGTAAACCTTCCCAAAGCGAACCTTGAGGCTCTGGCGGGCCCATGGCACATAGTTCGCTGCTGGCGCGGCTGCTTCGGGTACAGTCAACCTGGCATCCAGCCCAGGGTTTGGGATTTACAGTGCAAGCTTTAAGGAATGTCTTAGGGATATAGGTTTGAGATTGTTGGCCTGCTGTCTTGGGGGAATGTATTTCCAACAAATCATATAGATAGTAACCATACGCGCTGCAGCTGATGCTCATGATGCTGCGTGAGTCCGGCGACTCTTTACGAAAAGGCGCTGCAGGGAGGCTCGAAGAGGATTTCCAACCCGTGCTACACGGCTATCAAGCTTTCCTAAGACCTCCGCTCAAAACTGTAAGGTCTACACGGTCTCGACTCGGCTGTGTTGGGCCCCTACCCTGCTAGATCACGAAGCAGCCTTGTACTGAGGAAGACAATGAATCTCCGTACTCCCTCCTTTCAGGCCCCTCAATCGCACACCCATTGCTCGATGATTGCAGCTGCCTTTCTTGACAAATGCAGGACAAAAGTCTCAGAGCAGCTGCTTGTCAAAGCATGCTACGATCAGACTCCAGCAACAAACACCACTGCTCAAGCACCTCTGCGCAGCACTCTGGCATCAACAATGACTATGGAAGGGTCATGCGCCCGTACGAGTTGGCTCATCACCTCGCTGTCATACGCTAGTGCCAGGAGCATGTTGGTGCAGAGTTTCGAAGGCAATCCTCAAGCCAGACACGCAACCAGTGCAAAGCCACCTCATCTCCTTCCAGGAAACGAAATCCCAATGAAGTTGCTGATGACTGCCCTAGCCAGCCCCACCTGGATCCCCGCCAGTCCAAAAGCGACCCTGAATGCTTCAACACTCCCAACACAAAGCAACAAGTTCATATATGCTAACATTGACAGTGTTTTGGGGTGGCTTTGGTTGGTATTGGTGCAGTTGGTGTTGGAAAGCACAGAGATGCGCATCCACAATCTTCGGCCACGAATTGAGCTGGTCCCAGGTCAGCAGAATTATGCAGATCCACGCTGGATTGCATCGCCCCTGCGCTGATTCCTTTTGTAACGTTAATTTGACGAAGAATAATGCTGGCCCACCTTACTGAAATTTCTTCTGCACAAGGAGGGTTGGCAAATCTTGCTCATGGTGCTGTTCTGGGTGAGTCGCTTGGGACGCAAATCACCAAGTCAGGGTGCTCCAAAACCTCCCCCTGGACACAGGAGCGGCGAGCGACTGCCAGCTAGGTAAAGCTGTTACCCTGGCCTTCAATTCATGCCCAGCAGATGGCTCGCCCCCAAGCTCTCTTTCCATCAGTTTTGCGTGACTTTCTCATGCCGAGCCCTCGCCTGCCCTGACTCCCGGAGCTGTCTTTGCAACACAACAAAGAACATAAAAGCAACAAGCTGCTCCAAATTGAAAAATGCTTTTGATGCAATGATCTCACCAAACTTAATCTTCTTGACACAGACACTACACAATGGGTCATGAAATCACACTCATGCTGCTGTTCTGGGCAAGATGCGTGCGACCTTGCAAACTGGTGGGACCCGCACAGGATGGGGAAGCTGCAAGAAAGCACTTGGAAATAAGCGCAGAACCAGTGCAACTTATGCGGCGTCAGAAAGCCATCGCAGGGCGAGGGGAGGCTGCAAGAAAACCTGCAGAGGTACTATGCGAGCCAAAGGAGCACTGGGTGAGAACACGAGGGCCAATGATGCCGATGCTGGACCAAGCATCACGCAGGCCTGCCCTGGTTGAAGCATGCGATCCCTCCTGACCGAGCTTTGGCTCATCGCCCTGCTGCCACACACCCCGTGCCAAGGGCACGTTGGCTCCAATGTGCAAAACAGCTGTGCACTTTCTGTGACGTTCTCGCAGGCCTCAAGCCGGACACTCTGGGATAGCTGCCAGCTTTCCTATGGGTACGGCAAATGAACAGAAACAGATTGCATACGCTGGCGCACTCGCTGCTGCCAGGTCAGATGTAGGATTTCCGGCTTAGCAAATTTCCTCCACACCTCACAAGCTGCCTCCGCTGCCGCTGTAGTGGACATGCATACCCGATGCAACTTAATCCACCTTCAGCACGTGCTCTCCAATCGTAAGACGTGCCCCAGTTCCTTCCGGCTGCCAGGATCTCACCCAGTCCACTAACGACTGCATATAAGGTATTTCGACTTTCCGTGACGAACATGCTCATAGTGACAATGACGACAATGGCGCTGGCGCTGGCGCTGCTGCTGCTGCTGCTGATGGTGATGATGATGATGATGATAGTGATGATAGTGATGATGCTGGCGGGGAGGATGAGGATGACGAGGCCAATGATGCTGACATGATGATGGGCAGGACGATGACGACAATGATGATGAGATGATGGTGAGATGATGCGCATGATGATGATGAATTACGGAAATGATAGTGGTGGAAGAGATGGTGATGGTGACGATGATGATGATAGCGATGCTGCAAGTACTACGCCTGCTACAACCTGATGCAGCAGCAACAATAACAATGACAGCTGCAACTACTGCGGCGGCACCGTGTCCGTGAGTCCAATGATGTAGATTTCGACAATATGTGCTGAAACGGTGCATGATGCCTAGGTGCGAGACCGCTGTTTTGACAGACAACTAGGAATTGCCTGGTCCTGTGCAAGCCAATTAGGCGTTGCGCTGGCCTGTTCCGGGAACATAGACTGACTATGCAGCAGACTGAACCTTGTAACCCAGACCCTGAACCCGACCGATCCCCATCTTCTGCTTTCAGTCTGGGCCCCGAAGCACCGAAGCCCCAAATCCTAAATCGAACTCCAAATTCTGAACCACTGTCCCATGCTGGTTTCCGCTCCCAAATCCCAATCCTAAATGCCTGAACCCAACCTTTCTCAAAGAATGAACGCGTTGGTCTGTGCACAGGATCTTTAGTAAGGTCATAATTCTGCGATGTAAGTATTTCGTGGATTCCTCCAATTTTGGTGTGCAAAGGGCACAATTGCCCACGAGATCCCTTCAGAAGTTCTGAATTCCTTGCAACGACCCCCGGTGCTCCCTTTGCAGCTCCTCAAACCTTCTTGAACACTAGAATACCCTAGAGCACTGGATCAGAGGAGCCCGCCCCAACTCTGCCAAGCGCTGTTCAACTCGTCCCGCCATGCGCAAAGTTGTGGCTCGCAGCATTCCTGGGTAAGCGGGGGATGGAGAAACTTCACCTTAGGACTACATTGTGAAGGGGTGAAACCCAGGATATGCGGTCGTCTTCACGCACTTGTGCAGGGATTTCGCGTCTGAACGTTGAGGATTTATCGTTTGGGGCTAAGGTGGCCAATTTGGCGCCTCTAGCTTTTTGGCTTGAGCCTGCAAGTCCTTGCGGCGTCTACCACAGCATAACCTAGGACCTATGACGGATGTACATGATGTTTCAACTTTGAAGTCTTAGCTGCGTCAAGGTCCCGAATGTCATGAGCAAGGCGGAAGGTTGTTCACTTGTTTCAACCTCATCGAATTTCGGCCAGGTGCGGCTTCTCCCAAGTTTGTCCAGACACTATTTGTTGAAGGCTCCCGACGCCCAGGCTCCTCCCCCGTAGGTCGTGAAACTGCAGACCATTGACTGTTGCACTGTTGAAACTTTGGGTACTCGTCGCCTGACGTTCATGGTGAAAGGGAGTTCCAGGACATAGCGCTCATGATTGTGTTAAATCTCGGGTCTTGAGCTTGTATGAGGAAACTACCGTATATCACTCAACGCTGATTTTCTCTTCAAGTCACATTGGGCGCACGTGCAATCATTTTCTCCACCCGTTGAACGTGCCTGTCCTCACAATCTCTCAAAATAACTTCGATTACTCTCAGGATTTGCTCAGAATATATACATATATATGCATCACTGTCCACCAGTTCCACCTGCACAGGTAGGTAGGCCAAACCAGACAGACCGATCGCTTCGGTACCGAGATATGGTCAACTGAATGCATATAGTTGACAAGGAAGGCTGGGTGGGGAGAAAGCGATTGCTTGTCAGCCTTTTCGGAGCAACTGCCACACTTGAGCCAAAAAAACAGCAAACTCTACACATGAATCGATTCAGCGCAGATCTTCTCTACGATTCACTTTGTGCCCGCGCATAAATATCTTTCTCCACCCGCTGAACTTTCCTATCCTCACAGTCTGAGTCTGAACTACAACCTGGGTTGTTCCCAGGATTCGCTCAGGGTATATGTGCATCACGGACGAACTGCTTCACCGCCGAACCATGCAAACCGATCGTTTGGTACACCCAGCGATCTCAATCCCAAAGCGCTCACAGCGAACACTCTGACTATCGCACCTGGCGGCATTACCCAGGGAAGGATAGGAAAGTCAACATCGAACAGGCAAAGCTAATTGGCTCTAGACTCTTGCGCCCCCACACCCCTCGCTTAAAAAAAATCAAGACTCCGTTTTGCTTGGACGCTGTACCGGAGGACAAGCGGCCTTGCATCGCTGCAATGCTTAGGATGTCCTCCGCCTTGACTTGTAGCCGCTAGCCCTCTATCTCCGGCTTCCGTGAACAGCCTCTTGCTCCAGCAAGCTGCGCGTAGCCACGGGGGCTTGCTGCGCCAAACGAAGGCGCTGCAGAGCACCAACTTGTTAGCATCATTCGACAAGGGAGCACCAACTTGTTAGTGTCACTCCACAGGGCAGCTTGCCCTCTCTGATCCGTATTGTTGATGGCCTTTTGTCTTCCAAACGACCGTGTAATCACACACCTGCGGATCAATCGGAATGGTTCACCTTTGGAGCCTGGGTAACGAAACGGGGGCGGGGGGATTGCGAAGCTTGGGTCTTCGTCTTTCACAAATTCGCAACAGAAAGGAATTGTGCGGACCTGGCCCCGGGGGCCCAGCGATGCTTGGATGCAGCTGTTGTGTTGTTGCGCTCATTCCAATACCTTGCTCAGCGGAGTGCACTTGAAGGCCTGCTGCGGGCACACTTCACCCAATTGCGCGGGGCCTCTTATACCATCAGGACCACTAGATTCCCCAAGAAGCCCCTGTCTCTCTTGGACATGACTTTGGTTCTCCAATGCGCTTCAGCTCTTTCAGTTGAACTCCTATGCACGTTTTCTTCCGGCTTTAAAGTGCTCGGAATGCGAACGGTTTGCTCCGCAGCGAACAAAAGGTCATCGTCAAGAGCAGGACCTGCTGTGTAGACAACTTGTGACCCACGAGGCCAAGCGAGCATTGGAAGTGTCAGGCGGCGGGAGTGCTCTTCGTAGGCCATGAATATCCGCGAACCGGCTAGGAACAGCACAGCCTGTGGACTTGGCCCGGCACAATGTGCCATGCCTCAGAGTCGGATGCAAGTCTTTGCACCTCAACAAAATCAAAATTCCCTGGCTTCCCTCAAGGACAGGCTCCAGTCGCGGACAGAACTCCTCGCCTCCACCAAGTGTCAATCCATGGAAACTGCAACCCTGGCCATGTCGAATCGAACGCTTTACACATCGCGCTGTGCAGACAGGCGACAAGGGTCCATCCCCCGCTCTGCCAAAGAATGTTGGGTGACATTGAGGGATCTCAACTGCACTGGCCCACAGCATGACTGCAGCATCAATATAACCCGATCTCACAGACTTTGGATCTGGCTACAAACCTCCGAAATTGCGACAAGAAGGGCGCCTCGTTGTGCAGTGCATGCTGTACGGTAACCCAGCCATATTGTGTTCCAAAGCCCGTGTCGCATACACCCCCATAATACCCTCTGCATCATACTATTCAGGTTGATGTTCCATCTCCAAACTGAAGGCAATCCCCTTCCGGACAAGACAAATTCTTTGTGTGCCGTTAACTGCGAAGCTTGGTCCAAAACGGCAGCAAAGAAGTCAGTGCTAACTGAAACATATGCACCCAAGCTTGCCAAACTCTACACATGAATAGAGACCTAATTACATAGCTCGGCCCATCGGGTTGCTTACATAGAGCTCACGACCGTTCAAGCGTATTCTGCACTGCCATCGATACAATTTTGGTAGGGTCCCATGGTGCGCTCACACGAACCAAAACATTCCCAGACTGAATTCTGAAAAGCCGATAATATAAAAGATGACAAATACCAGAGCCCACGACCGTAACACCCATGGATGTCTTTTGCTGCAAACCCTGCGTAATCCCGATTGAGGGCTCTGCAAGGTTGGCGGACGAGGCAACAGTTCTCGCACCCACGCTTGGGCTCAGCGGCTGCGGCTAGGGTTGAAGGGCTTGTGGCAAGGAATTTAAAGCCACAGCGGTGGGCCTTAGGATTGAGGGTTGCGGTTGCAGGGAGTGCGCCGGTAAGGTGTCATGGACTTCTGATTTTGTTTGGGTTTACGGGTTCTGAAGCTGAAGCTGTCGAAGTTAAGGGACTGCGGGAAAATGAAGCAACCTATGCGCCAATCCTTCTGAACCTAAGCTTGAGATTATCCAATCAGCCTTGGAGCACAACGCTCAAATGCACGGTATCAATCTCGACTCCAAAATCTCAAATTTATGTCTCTGGCATTCCCGGCTTGCAACAGTATACCGAATAATCACAGAATAACATTCAACGGTCGTCGTTTGAGCAGCTAATGTAAGTGCTGGTACTGGTGCTGGTGCTGGTGCTGGTGCTGCTGGTGCTGCTGGTGCTGGTTGCTACTGCTGGTGCTGGTGCTGGTG
>CAJNIZ010044042.1:708-13747 GCA_905231905.1 Symbiodinium pilosum
ATCCCAGGGGCCTACCCAGCTTAAGGTTAGGTAAGCCCTAAACTGCAGCGTCTGCAGCTGGTAAGAGCCTTTGTGACATCTGCTCTTCCGCCAGGTTGTGACCGTGCCATCCTGCAAAACCATGTACTTTAGCAAAGTCGCCCATGCTGCCTTCAAGTGAGCATACCCATTCCGGAAACCGTGTCGGTACACGACGTGCGCCATCACACCCCATACCTCGCTGGACTCAACGGTGTTGTAATCCCGAGCTTCTGGCAGCCTGTCAAAACTCAGCTCGTGTGGCAGAAATCGAGAACTGCTCCCCCAATATAGAATGGTCCAGTACTGAAGGGGTTCATTAGTGGCGTTCAGGGGGTTTCTGGCGGTTGGTGAACCCTCAGCTAACGTGCAATCTGAAAACGATCGCAAACCGCAAACCCCGAACTGACAGGGTTTAGGGTTCAGGAACTCAAGACTTAAGGCACCAGACGCGATTGAAAACTTAGGGATCAGGGTGTAGGGCCAGGTGAGCTCCCTTCGTTCAGGGTTTAGAGTATCGGAGTTTCTGAGAATGAGGGGCCTGCAGGGACCCCCAAACGGTATATCGGGTTAAGAAGATCATGGACAGTGATATAGTCCCTCTTCAGCGGACAGCAATCTTGGTAGGGTCTGTTTTCGGGCTTGCATGTCAGTGTGGGGAGTGTATTTTAACTGTCCCGAGATCCGGTAGAATCATTTGTTGAAGAACTTATGGTGCCTTACTGATTTTATGGGGACGTCGGGAGTGGATGTAGGTGCTATAGATGCGGGATGTGTACATAAAACCTTAAAGCCTAACCCCGTACATTATACCCAGCGCCATATTCTATCTACTTAAGGTTTGAACCCAGACTTGTGATGTTAGGTGGCACAACAGGACTCCACAATACAAGCCCTACAAATGGACGTCCGTACTCCACGTCCACTAACCTTTATAGTCCCTGAGCCCTAAACCCTAATCCCTAAACCTTAATCCCCACATACACCAATCTAAACCCTAAACCCTAATCCCTAATCCCTAAGCCCCATATACACCAGTCTAAACCCTAAACCTTTAATTGGAATGTTCACCGGGGTTCATTCCCCGCACTTCCACTTGAGGCACCGTCAGATGCTGTTGGATCCTAGGGTTTAGGGTTTAGGGGGGTTTAGGGTTTAGGGTTTAGGGGGGTTTAGGGTTCACGGTTTAGGGCCTCCTCTTCATCTTCACCGTCCGAGTAGCCAGAGTCCTTGCGCATATTAGGCTTTGACGTTTAAGGATTAGGGTTTAAGTGTCACTACTACAGTCCTGCGGTGACCTCATCTATCTAGACCCTAGGAAGTATGCTACTGCAGTTCTGCAATTTTGAACTGAATTCGGGTGCTACAAGTGGGAAAGAGGATGGATGGCCTGCAGAAAATCGCCAGGGTGTTAGGTATTGGTTGGGATAGCTGGGGCCGATGTTTGCGTCATAGAAGTTACAAGACCCTAAACCCCTAAACCTCAAAGCCCTAAGCCCCTGAAACCCGAGGATCTGCCCTTGTCTGTGAAAGCCATCATGTCACCTTGTTCAAAGAGAAACCGGGTTAGGGTTTAGGGCTTTAGATTTTAGGGTCCAGGGCTCAAGGCATTAGATTTTGTGAGCCCTTCCATGATCTCTTGCACTTTGAAGCTCCCACTGAAGGAAACCTCCCGGTGAGTAGTTATCAACCGAGCACCTGTAAAGGAGGCCCACATAGATCCCATATAGCCCCCCTGGCAACTAGTCACCTCTGCTCACCTGGGGGTATACAAGCTGTAGTCTAAACTCCTAGTAGCCCCCATAATAAGCCCTATAGTAGTCCCCTATATAATCCCCTATATAACCCCCCTTTAAGGAGTTTAGACTATAGCTCATATAACTAAAGGCCATGCGGCTGAACTCTAAATCCTAGCAGACCCACTTTGCTTTTGGTGATGGCCGGGCTCTATCCCTGAAGTCCTAATCCCTACACCCTAATTACTAAACCTCTTGTACACCGTGGCCCCCCCCCCCCCGCCCAAAAACAGTCAGCGCGTTTTAGAGTTTTGGAAGTAAGGTTGTAATTGTGACCACCTATTTGCTGTAACCACCGAATATGTTTCCGATCCATGACTGTTTGGTGGCCAGAGCGCCCAGTCAACACCTTCGACCCTGAACCCTGCACACCTCACCCCCAAAACCCAAAACCCGGCACCCCTAAGCCTACACCCTAAATCCTATAGACCCCCTTAAGTAGATAGAATACGGATTTGGGTATGTTATGGTAAGATCCCCATATACCCCCTATTCTATCTACTTCAGGGGGACTATAAACCCTACACCCCAACTCCTCCCAAACCCAAACTCGACACACCCAGTCTTGAGCTGCTGTTAAAGAAGCTGAACTAGGCCACCAGAGCTTGTTTCACATATCGGTAGCTGAACTAGAGTTCCTTACCCTAAACCTAGACCCTCTACCCTAAACGCTGAACCCTAACATCTTCTACCCTAAGCCCTAAACCCGAAACTCTACCTTAACAACAGCCCGGTAGTTCAAAGCCCGCCTCGGGTTGCTCGAGTTCAGCCACCTGCATGTCTTTATCCTCCAAGTCCTTCGCCAGAAGTATGGGCCCCTAATGTCGGCTCTTAGGTCTTTAGGAGGACCCCGAAGGGTACAATATAGGGTATATAGTAGGTATATCAGGATCTCCGGATTAAGGGCCCATAGTAGGGGCCCAAGGCTTCAAACTTAGCCCTTCGTCAAGACAGGGCAGAGTCGGGGTTTAGAGTTTATAGGGTGTCAGGTTTATAGGGTGTGGGGTTACAAGGTTTATGGTCTATAGGGCTTAGAAGTTTATGTATAGTTTATAGGGGTTCGGGGCTTTAGGGCTTATAGAGTCGAGCGTCCAGGAATAAGAGTCTACGGGATTTAGGAGTTCAGGGGCTTAGGACTTAAAGTTAGAGTGCAGAAGTTCTGGTTTAGAGTCAGGATTTAAGGTTTGCAGTTGAAGTTATTGTAGGGCTTAATGATCACGCGGAGGTAGTCTACTTGCAGCCCTTATATCATGTTTTGAAAGCACTCATAAAAGGGCATCCAACAGCCAATGATCCTTTGCATTCAAGAGGCAACATGCGCCTAAACCGTAAACCCTAAACATGAATAGTCCCCGGGGTAGTCCCTACAATGCAGTTCAGGCTTTGGGGGCATTCGTCATTCTTTGACGCCAAAACCATGGCCCCTTATATTGGCTCTTTATGCTGTGGACCCTGTAAACAAAATCTATACGAATGTATACCCGACATACCCGAACTAGGCTAAGGGCCCAGACTAGGGGCCCATACTTCCAGCCTTAAACAACCCCCATTGAGCAGTAAGGGGGCTACGGTGTCATGCTGGTCCTCGCCCCACTTATCATCGAAAAAATCTTCCCGCTGTTCTCCGGGCGTGGGCTGCTTGTAGTCCTGGTCCTGCAGCGACAGTGGGATCCAAAACCCTAAGCCCTAATCCTAAGCCCTTAACCCTAAACTCTGAACCCTAAACCCTGGATCTTGCTCCAAATCCTAAATCCTAAGCCCTACGTAAAGGCTAAAAAAATCGGGATTATGGATGTGCAGCCCCGACTCGAAACCCTGCATCCTACATATCCCTACATGGGGGTCTCCAAAACTTAGCGGTCCCTTGTTATGGGTCATATTAATAAGGATTGTTGTATTTTTGGGGTCTATAGTGGGGTGTAGGGTTTTGGGTTTAGGGTTCATGGGTTAGGGTTTAAAGTTCCCTCTGTATAAGCCCCAGGGCTACCGATTCCATGTCACCATTGTTGGAAGCACTGGGCTCCATGGTAGTGATGACAGTAGCTGCACGCAGCCTAGCCTTGTAACGGAACACCTTTCTCAGCTGCCAGCGCGAAAGACACTCTAGGGGACTGTTTTGCCACTGCAGGCGCTGCGTTGAAGCGGATACCATCTGGACTCTACGGCCCCACGGTTATGCTTACACAGGCCCTATGGCGGCAACAGGGCCCGAAAGCCAAGCAAACCTCAGAAAGCAAGCGTACATGACCTACAAATGGAGATGATCAACACCCTCCAGTACCAGGACCCTCCTTGTACCCTTAAATAGGGGTATATGGTCCCAAATAGTGGGTATTTAGGGTATAATAGAGGGTAGAAGGAGGGTCTAGGTATATATCTTCCGCATGAAGAACCCCAAACCTTCCCAGAAAAGGGATCCCGCAGTTAGGGTTTCAGGTTTTGTTAATGCCGCTGAAAGGTCTGGCAGAGGTAGACCAAATCTCTGCCATCACGGCTTTCCTAAGTTTTCGCTAAATTAGAACCAAAAAAACAATGGAGCTACCCTAAACCCGAAAACCCAGACTGCGTGACTACTATGCAGTTCAGAGTTTGGGGCTCAGGGGTTTGGCGTTTAGGGCATCTTTGCTGGCACCTGAGAGACCAATACCGCGGGGTACGGTGAGTGTGCATTTGCGTATGTATTCGGGGGCCCTGAGTTGATAAATTCCCAACCGCAACAACCCTTTAACAAAGAAACACCGGACCCCCACATCGGCATCAATGTGTCGACCGCTCATCAAGTAGGAATGATATCTCTGGCCCCCCAAGTGGACACCCCGTACACGCACGATCTAAGGAACCTTGTATACCCTGATTCCTGACCCCTAAAACCTAAGCCCTACCATTAAACTTTTACATACACAACTTTCAGTATCTAGCAGTGGTTAGGATTTGGTGAAACCTGGGTGATTGGAAATATGTGCTTGTTTTCCCAAAGGCAGCTTCGCTATTGCCCCTGGGTTGGGGGCTTACGGTTTAGGGTTTAGGGTTTAGGGTTTCTAGACCAAACCTCTGGACATCAGTTTTTTGGCTTTATCAGGATTGTATAAGGGTCAAGGGTAGTAGAAATGAAAAAAGTTTTCAAACCTACCCCTGTTTAGGGTCCCAAGCTCTAAAGTCAACCTAAACCCTAAACCTTAAACCTTAAACCCTAAACCCTAAACCAACTATCCGGTCTACGAAGCAGGTCTGACTGTTGCCCACGACCCTCACTTAGGCTTTGGGGTGGGTATTGGGGGCTATACTAAACTACAAGAGGGTCCCTATGTCCACCCTTAATGGCCCGTGGCAAAGCAAATGTTGACAGTAGCTCATTTAGGCTTTAGGGTGGGCATGTGCCGGCATACCCTGTAGGTTTGGGAGCCCTATAAAAACCAATTTCTTGTGGTTTCATAAGGACTATGTCGTGATTAAGAGCAATACAACATGTTCAAACCTACCCTGTAAACTCTGAACCCCAAACCCTAAACGTCTGTCGCGAAAGATTGGAGAGCACACTGATGGTCTCCCAGGCTCCCCTACTAAGCCGGGCTTCCCCTTCAAATTAACTCGGTCTTGGGTCTCGAGTTTAGGGCTTGGGGTTTGGGGTTTAGGGCTTAGGGTCTAGATGGATATACAGGGTTAGGTAGGGCCGTAGGGGGGAACCTAAGGGTAGCATAGGGAGGCATGGTTAGGGAATTCATAAGCTGCAAATCCACAAGCAATTAGGGTTTAGGGTTTGGGGTTTAGTTTAGGGTTTAGGGTTTAAGGGTTTAAGTTAGACCTACCCGGAAAGTCTGGTGACTTGGTAAGTCGTAGCCAGGGGTTTAGGGTTAAGGCCTGCTACTCTTACCCTAAACCCTAAACCCTAAACCAGCCCTTGTCTGCCATATAGCAACCCCAGTCTGTCCCAGTCTACGCGGCTTAAGGGTTTAGGTTTAGGGGTTTAGGGCTTAGGGTTTAATGGTTTAGGATTTAGTGTTTAGGGGTTTAAGGGTTTAAGGTTTAGGGTCAGATATGCTTACCCTAAGCCCTGAACCCTAGCAGGTGGGTTTGTACCAGGCAGTCCTCAACCCACTCTTCTTTGTCAAAGTCCTGTACCCAGCGTTTAGGGTCTGGGTTTAGGGTTTAGGGCCTAGGGTCTTTGAGGAGGATGGGCTTCGGGATTCGGGTTTTGGGCTTTGGGTGTTGGGTTGGGGCCTCCGGGATTGGGCATTTTTGCTTTAAACCTTAAACCCTTAACGGTTGAAGGCTTCAGGCTTTGTGCCTGGTTACGGGTGGATCTTCTTAGTCATTTGAATTCTCGGTAGAACTCTGCAGCAGAAGTTGTGAACATCACAGCCTAGGATTGAAGGCCTAGGTGGCTTAGGGTTCAGGGCTTATGGTTCATGGTTTAGAAATTGGAGTTTAAGGGTCCTTGCGCTGGGAATCCAAATCTTGGTGTAAGGGCCAAAGTCCGCGTACGGGAGAATCAAATGAAGCAAAGAATGCAAACTTGAAGTAAAAAAGGCCTTTATAGGACCTGTGTGTCCGGACCTCAAAAATCAGAATAGGGTTTTCGAGTATCTTCTACAGCAGTTCAAGAAGGACTATTAAAGAACGTCAGGATTCTACATTAGCTGTTTAAACTCTAAACCCTAAACTTTAGGGTTTAGGGTGCTGAGTTCCCATGATCCCCAAAACAAGGCAACCTTAGAATTACAGTACGTAGGATTATCCAGACCGCAAAATGCGGGTTTAGGGTTTAGGGGTTTAGGGTTTAGCGTTGGTCCAAGCGACCTAATCAGGTACTAGGTCTTGCAGGAATGAGGGCGCGGGACAACAATCGGAAGCTCAAACTGGAAGCTGCCAGATCGTTCTTGAAGGGTGAGGCCACCATACATACACCTTGGCACTTAGCACCCCTACTACGAGTTAACTTCGAGGAACCCGTAATAGGGATATAGGGGAACCCCAATCGGCCTGAGGTCCTAGCTAAGTGCCAAGGAGAGTGGGTCGATGACTGGAATGATGATAAGGGCTCATGGCCCATAGGGACTATAAATTACAAGTACACCTGCTGAGTCCCCCTGACACCCTAAACCCTAAACCCTAAAAACCAACAATAAGAATCTCCCTGCTTCTCTCACCCTACACATGTAAAGCTGCAATCTCAGGAGCTGACTGCAAGTCCCAATCCGCTCCACATTACAAACCCTAATCCTAGACCTAAGCTGCCTCAACCTGAGGTAGCCTTGTAGTGTCAATGAAGGGGGGGACCCAAATTTAGGACCCCCAAATACCATAGTCCTGGTTTCTAGGGGGTGCCTAAAAACGTACCCTAATTGGAGGAAGCCTAATTCCGTAATCCCACTTCCCGCTCTATTTTTCATTTCCTCTCCAGTAATATCCTTAACCTGAAAATAAAACTTCCATCTTCTTTGCCACGATTTTTGGAAAACCACCAAAGGTTCTTCGCCTGAGGCTGCTGGTAGTCTGGAATCTCCAGGAGATCGGATAAGGTTGGTTCCTGTGGGCCGGTGCGCGATGCGGCTGGGGCGACATGGGCCTTAATGCTTGTTGTTTAGGGTTACGGTTTGGGGTTTAGGGCATGACGCTTGCTGTCTGGGATTTAGGGTTCAGGGTAATGGTTTGGCGTTTAAGGGTCAAAGTTGAATCAGCTTTCCGACTTAGGTTCACGGCTTAGGGTTCTTGATGTTCTCACACCTGGGTGTACATGATGTTATATTTGGGAAGGGTGTGCGGATATTTCCCAAGATGGAGGCTAGTTTCATTGACCCTTGCTATGCAGATTCCACCCCAACACTCTAAACCCTAAATCAATGGTTCCTGGGTTGTACCCCGAAGGTCGTACCCCTGAAAGGTTTCTCCAATATAGCCCTTATATGAGCCCATGTAGTCACCTAGAGTCCCCTAAAAGGATCCCAAAACCTAGGGGTACCACCCTAGGGGTACAAGCCTGAAACCCTTGACTAAAGCGTTTAGGACCTGCCAACCTGCGTAGAACTAGTCATGATAATCAGTGTCAACCTTATGGGCCCTTTTTCGGCCCCTTAAGGTTTAGGATTTAAGGTTTAGGGTTTAGGAATATGTGGCGTACGATTTAGTAGGGACTTTAAACCCTAAACCTGATAAGCGGCCAGAATTTTGACAACCCCCATGATCACTCCCTGTCTAGCCCGCCTTACTCTCTTAACCACGAACCTTGGGCTGAAGCCCCGCCAACTAAGACTAAGAATGACCACAAGGGGCTTAGTGTCTAGGGTTTATGGTTGATAGCATTAGCGTACCCATCTATTTATAAGGATTTTACTAATATTAGTTTACCGATGTACTTAGAGAGGAATCTCAAGTATACCACCATGACTGACTGAGTGCCTGACCCTACTCAAAACCGAAACCTCAAACCCCGAAGCCTAAATCCAAGGTCGCAGTCTCCAGCCCGAATCCAGGCCCGATAAACGGGAAATCCTGAGCCCTAAACCCTAAACCCCTAACCTTAAACTCGTAAACCCTTAACATTAAACCCAAAACCCTTAACTCTTAAACCCTAAGCCCTTAAACCCTAAATCCTCAGCCCTTAACCTTAAGCCCGAAACCCTAAGCCCTTAATCTTAGACCCCTAGACCCTAAACCTTAAACCCTTAAACCCTACACCCTTAACCTAAACCCTAAAAACCCCCTAAACCCTTGACCTTCAACCCCCAAACCCCTAAACCCTAAAACCTAAACTGCCAGGGCCGTCCCAGGGCCTTCAGCACGTCGGAGCCTTCCTTGTTGAGCCGTTCGAGCTCTTTCCTGGCTATGTCCTGGCCAGGACAGGGTGTTTAGTTGAGGAGTTTAGCGGTTTAGGGATTTAGTGTTCAGGAGCTTAGGGTTTCGGGGGGTTTAGGGTTAAGGGGTGCTGATAAGGAACTTAAAATAAGTGACCATGATATGGGTAAATTGGGTTTAGGGTTTAAGCCACCATTCTATGGGTCTATGGTAAAAAATAGGCTTTCCTTCTTATGGTAAGTTAAACTCTTACTTGGAGGCTCATGGGACTTAGTATCTACTTATAAGTGGGATTTCACCCTACTTATACTTGGGGTAACCCCTATAAGCCCGTTCAGGGAAGTTATAAGTAGGGCTATAAGTCCAGTTATAAGTACTTACTAAGTTCCATGGGCCTCCAAGTAAGTTCCTTAACGACAGCTGATGAAGATCCATCAGCCCTGCAGTTGGGGGTTTAGGGTTTTGCAATCGCATCCACGCATTTTGTCGCAAACAGTCTCAGGGTTTCGGGTTTATGGTTTAGGGTTTAACCAACTACAGAAGGTAATCAACGATAGCTAAACCAAAGGATTAGGCAATCAAGCACGGCAGTAAGTGCTTTTACAGGATGCGCTCGTCCTGGCAGAGTTTGAGCAGTGTTCTCCTGTCTTTGGGATGCCAACACACAGCTCGTTGGTGCCAATCCGTGTTCACCTCGGCCACGATGTCTTGGCGATCGTCAACGTGGGTCCACGTCTCGAAGGCCGAGTAGTGGTGATCCCAGTACAATCGGTTCCTGATGTATCGTAGCGCGGCGAGTTTACCAAGACGCCCTAACGGCTTCGCAGTGACGATGATCGGGAGCGGTTTCAGCGTGTACTGGCTGCAAGAGGCTAGCACAGTCTGCCACAGGCTGATAGCACGACTTCCGTGATCGTCCAGCGAATTATCTGGGATATACTTTTCCCCGATAGAGGGGAAGACGGTATCAGATCAATGGCATTTGGTGATAAGAAAGATAATCCCCTCATACTCATGTTAAAGACCCCCAACCACGAACATCAAATATAGCCCCCAACATATAAGATCTCTTATGGGGGAATATTGGGGCGCTGTGTAATATTTGTATGAACGGTTCATACCCAAACCCACCCTAAGGTCTCCCTTTACCCTAAACAACCCAAGCCTTGGATTATCCTTGTTTATAATAACCGTTACCACAATGGGTAATAGGAGTTCTAATAGCCCCTTCAAGGACAGTTACCGTAAGGAGGAATGAGCCCTCCTAAACCCATGTAGACCCCAAACTTGAAACCCTGAATCCTGAGCCCTGACAACCAAATGCTCTTCACAAACCCTAAACCCTTAATCCTGAAACCCTAAACCTTAACCCTAATCTCTAAACCCTAAACACTAAACCCAAACCCTAAACTCTTAATCCTAAACCCTTATACCTATAGAAACCTCAGCCCCAAACCTTGGGTAATGCCACAATTGGAAAAGAATTAGAATGAGAGTTTATATAGCCCTTAAAAATTACTAGGGTGTAGGGCTTACGGTTTAGGGTTTAGGGTGTAAGGCTTAGAGTTTAAGGTTTAGGGCTTAGGCTTTAGTCCTTAGGGTTTAGGGTAGGGTTTACCCTTAGTATAGACTGTTGCTGGATTGGGGGCAGCGCGCAACGTTTAACCCCAGAAGCGCTGACCCTAAACCCTAAAACAGCCCCAGGTCCGTAGAAACCTTTGCATAGAAACCTACGCCATGAACCTCAAACCCTAAACCCTAAACCGTCTAACCCCTAAACCCTGGAACAACCCTAGGTCCATACAAACCTTTGCCGAGCAGACTCTATGTCTGCGTCCGCGAGCTGTCTCAGTCACAGACTGCCAGATCTTCGACCACAGGTGGTCAACACCTGCAGGTTGGGATTTGGGGGCTTTCCTCAAATTAGGGGGTACCTTTTTGGGGGTCCCCATAAAAAAGGATTGTAATATTTTGGGGTCTATGTTGGGGTCCCCTTCTTTGGGGAAACCACCATTTAGAGTTTAAAGGGTTTAGGGTTTAGGGCAGGTTGCGGTGTAGGTATAGAATGTAGGGAGCATGGAAAAAGACCTAGGGTTGAGGTTTAGGGCAGGTTGTGGGATAGTTATAGTTATAGGGTGTAGGGAGCATGGACAAAAGACATGGAAGCTAGCATGGCTCCAGGGTTCAGGGACTGCAAACATCAAGGGGTCCCCCTAAACCCTAAACCCTAAGCCCTAAGCCCTTAAGCCCTATTTGGGTGGCCCTTGGGAGACGGACTGAGGTATCTGGGGTTATGCAAGGGCAACACATTTTGTGAAACACATGTAGGGTTTAGGGTTTAGGGTTTAGGGTTTGGGGTTTAGGGTTTAGGGCACCGAAAACAATAAGGGTAGTGATGACTGTACAAACAGCTTCAACACTGAAGTTGGGAATACAGGTGAGAAGTAAGTTCATGTGAAAGTAAGGAAAACTGTAACTATATGGCCATACTCAGACTTTCCCTAAACCCTGAACCCTGTACCAAACCCTAAGCCCTGAACCCTGAACCCTCAACCCTAAGCGGCCTCTTGTGAATATTGTACCACACATAACATGGCGCATTTCGAGGCCTACAGTTTAGGGTTTAGAGTCCCCCTTAAGCAGATAGAATATTATGGCTTTGGGTATATTATAACAAGATCCCCATATACCCCATACTCTGTCTACTTAAGCGAGACCCTAGACTTTAAACCCTATATTCTACCTACTCAAGGGCGACTGTAGGGTCACATTTTCAGACGTAGGTGCGCAACTCTAGGCCTTACCATACTCCCCCTAAACCTTTAGGGTTTAGGGTTTTGGATTCGTGTTCAGGGTTTAGGGATAAAGGTTTACGGTTTAGGGATAATCACTTTTGAAAATGCTTCCTCAGGGTTATACTATGATGAAAATGACAAATAATTCCAACCAAAAAGGAGCCTTTGTCTAGACGTACGCAGTCTCTTGGGATCCTTCCGAGAGGGATCAGGCTCAAAAATACCTCAAGCCCCGATCCTAAGCCCCCTTAAACCTGGGTTGGCCCCTAAAACCCGTTGAAAAATATTAGTATATAGGGTCCCTTATTAAAGCCATTAGGGAAAATATTAAATATCCCAGAGGCCTACCCAGAAACCCTAAACCGCAAACTGGCAGGAGCCGACGGTTACGACCGTCGGCAGCTTGCTCATGTCTAAACTCCTAGTATCCCCCTTACTAAGCCCTATAGTATTCCCCTATATAATCCTCTACATAACCCCGTTTAGACTATAGCTCATGTTGCTTCAGTGGCGGCAGTGCCGTAAATACTCGGATAGATTTGGGACATTACAGTATAATTCTGTGGGGGTTTCCCAAAATTCAGGGTACCTTTTTGGGGGTCCCCATGATAAGGATTGTTGAATTCTAGGTATATGTTGGGTCCTCAATTTTGGGAAACTAATATATATAGGCTTCTACAGTACATGATCTGATAGGTTTAGTGTCTATGGCTCACTAAAGGAACACATCCTGCACATTGGGACTCTCCATCTTAGACGTGCAGGAAGAGGCCCCTTGCATGTGGACAAGGCTTGAGCACATCGTCTGTGGGGCCCCCGAATCCCAACAACTAAGTTGGGGGTAGGAGCCAATTAACTATGCAGGAAACTCCGCGAAACTTCCTCTCCCTCTGCCCAATATCCTACTAGGGCTTAGGGTTAAGGTATAGGGCTTCCTACACCCAGAAACATCGCCTCTCAATTTCCGCGCGCTGGCGAACATGATATCCACATCGCAGTATGGGGCCAGCTCCTACTGCTGCAGGGCAGTGCGGAATGCTTTTGTTGGTGATTCCTGCCTTTAAAGCAACAGGAGAATATGACCTCATTTTATAGTGGGGACTTTCAAATCCCCATTCACACTACTACTCATGTAAGATGTACTGCTACTGGGATGTATGCATTGTAGGCTACAAGGTAGGTCACATGAATAACATGCTGGCAATCAAAACCCATTTCTAAAAGTCCATAGAATCACCGATGGCCACAATAGCAGCGAGAAGAAAGCACATGCGTGTAGAGTTGGAGGACATGAGATGGGGACTTTCATAGATGAGTGACCCCAACATCCGCCCAGTTTTTAGGAGCTCTCAAAAAGGTGCTCCTAATACTTGGAAAGACTGGAACCTTCGGATGCCTAGAGACAGTAAATCCAACTCAAAGGCGGTTTGTGGGGGTTTCCAAGTGTCCCCTTTTGGATCCTGACTATTAACAGACCAGTTTGAGGTGTATGCCCCACATTGCCAAACACGCTGTTGGAGACCTTTAACCCTAAACCCACAAACCTTTAACTCCGTTTGCCCTAAACCTCGTAAGCCCTAAACCCCCTAAACCCTAAACAGGGTCGCTGAACACCTCTCCCAGACCCTAAACCCTAAA
>CAJNIZ010044042.1:17967-41397 GCA_905231905.1 Symbiodinium pilosum
AAATTTACAAGACAAGAAGATTATGTCTAGAAAAACGAGTCGTCAATTATGTAAAATGTGCCTAGTAGTAGTAGTAGTAGTAGTAGCAGTAGTAGTAGTAGTAGTAGTAGTAAAAATAAAAGCAATAATACTCTCCCCCAAACAAGCCACGGAACTCAAAAGAGATCCCTATCAACGAGACGGTACTGTCTGCAGGGCCTTTCGGATTTCTATGTTTTCTGGTGGGAATTGCAGACACAGCTTTCCTGAGCTTCGGGCAATGGTGTATTTCAC
Organism: Symbiodinium pilosum; assembly: GCA_905231905.1. NCBI lineage: Eukaryota > Dinophyceae > Suessiales > Symbiodiniaceae > Symbiodinium > Symbiodinium pilosum. The sequence continues at coordinate 18,241 of CAJNIZ010044042.1, forward strand.
ACTTCTCCGCCTTCTCATGTTACTGGTGCTCGGGGCAGATTTAAGGTTTAGGGTTGGATCTCTAGTCTAACCCCTAGATGAATTGGGTTAGGCCCCCACCCAGCAATAGTGGTATGAGTGGAAGATGTACGGACCGTAGTATGATTACGTACTATAGTCCCTTGTACTCACATTGCGTGGGTGGGACGTAACCCAACATATAATTTAGGTAGACCCCCCACCCAGTAATAGTGACTAGAAGGAATAGTAAGGATTATATTAGGGTCCTCTTATTTTGCTATTATACCACTATTACAGGTTGGGGGGTCCTCCTAATATGTAATCCCTATACCTTCCATTTTCGTTTTCCATCATCCCTCCCCAAGTTTCGGAAAGCCAAATAACCCCTGTAGTCACTCCGCCACTACCTCTTAAGCACCAGCACCCCTAAACCCTAAACTGCGGATTCTAGGATGGAGTGCTGGCAATGATGGTTAGGGTTTAGGGTTTAGGGTTTAGGGGGATGGTCCTTCTTTGACCCAGTTGTTGAGTTCTCTGGCCCAAATACACTCAATCTTTCAGCTCTAGTAGGAGTGCATAAGATGTACTTACTGCTGCTGAGTAGGGAATAACGGAATATAATCCCAATACAATCCCTACACAATATGTTCCCTTGTTCCTTACTTACCCACAACCCTAAATACTATATTCCCTTAATCACTATATTCCCTTATTCCCTACTTAGCCTCAGTAAGCTTGCGGTTTGGGATTTGGGGACCCTTAACCCTAAACCCTTAACCCCTAGTAACTTGCGGTTTTGGGGGATTTGAAGATCATCTTGTCGGGAGCTTCAGATTGTCAACTTTGCTACGCACAGGAAGACAGCGCGCTATCCAACTTCTGTAGGGTTTAAGGTTTAAGAAGGGGTTTAGGGTGTAGGATGGTGTAGGGTTTAAGACAGGGTTTAGGGTTTGGGGTTTTGGACGGGGTGTAGGGTTTGGGTTTTAGACGAGGTTTAGGGTTTAGGGTTTGGGGTTTAAGGTTTAGGGTTAGGCTTATCCAATTTCTTTATGAACTATAGTCTAAACTCCTGGTATGCCCCTTAATAACCCCTATAGTAGTCGCCTGAACAATCCAATATATAATCCCCTTTAAGGAGTTTAGATTATGGCTCATATGATGACTCACATGGTTTAGGGCTTAAGGCTTGAGATAGGATTTAGGGTTTACGGTTTAGCCCTAAACCTTAAACCCTAAACCCTAAGCAAGGCTAGCTTCGTAGAAGGCCATGCGCTGTGAGAGTCCACAACATGAGAGTCCCTTGTAAAAGGATTAGGATTTAAGGTTAAGGGTTTAGGATTTAGAGTGTGGGGTTTAAGGGTATAAACCCTAAACCCCAGGCAAGCTATAAGGACAGCCAGAATGGAACCCACCATTTCAAAAAACCCTTCGACGGGAACGCACGGCTTCGTCATGGAGGGCGGCCACTGCACGAGCTAAACCCAGTGGATAAGCCGGTTCTTTGGCAGTTCTTTTCCATGCTACGAGCTCCCATCGGGCATCCTTTGGAGCATCAACGCCACATTATTGCGGTATGTAAAGGCTAAGCCAAAGCCCTAAACCCTAAACCCTAAGCCCTACTCCTCCACCGTGGCATGCACCTTTAGTCATACAAGTGCTTACCATGTGAGCTATAGTCTAAACTCCTTAAAGGGTGGTTATATAGGTGACTACTATAGGGTTTAGGGTTTAGGGTTCAGGGTTTAGGGTCTAAACTCCTTAAAGGGTGGTTATATAGGGGATTATATGGGGCACTACTATAGGGGTTATTAAGGGGGATACTAAAAGTTTAGACAATGGCTCATGTGGGCTGCGGGCATTTATTTGGCAGTTTTGTCATCATGAGAACTCTGTGATTTAGGGCTTAGGTTTTGGGGTTTAGGGTTTAGCGCTTTTATGTACCACGCCAAACTTAAAGGATCATTTGCTGATGTACCATATGTGATGGGTACAAACCTCCCCAAGCTTACTAGCTTGCCTTTGGTCCTGGTTGGTAGGGAACGGATCAATGGATGTCCCCAAATAATCCCTAAAGTAATTCCGATATTCCATATCCTTACTTCCCTACTCACCATCAGCAAGCCTCAACCCGACTAAACCCTAAAACCTGAAACCCTAACACCTGAACCCTAAACCCGAAACGCTGAACCCTAAAACCTGAAGCTTAAACCATAAACCCTAAACCCTAAATACTCCCATATCCCCTACACAGAAAACCTCAAGGACACCCCTATGTCCTCCGAGTCTTCTAGCAAGCCTCGAGCCTGAACCTTGTTTAGGGTTTAGGATTTAGGGTTTAGGGATTGGGGGTCAGGGTTTAGGGTAGACGGTTAGGTGGGGGTTCAGGTTTAGGATTTCGGGTTTAGGGCTTGGGGTTTAGGATTTAGGGTCTAGGGTACTTCCACATCCCCGGTGTGTAAAGGGATCCGTACGTCCTAGAACCCGGACAAACTTTTGAACCCTTTTTACTCCTAGACTCCAACATCCCTTGTGTAAACCCGTCAGGGGGACCCTACACCCTGAGCCCTAAGCAGGTAAACTCCCAGGGGCGCGGCTGAGATTTGGCAACAAGGTGCAGTAGCTGCTTATCAGCAGGCAAAAGCCTCGGCTGCAAAGGACTTAAAAATCGAGAATACAGCGATACGCGGTTTAGCTTTACGGCTTCGGGTTTAGGTTGTGGAGATTTGGGTTTAGGTCTTCTGTAGGGGTTAAACAGGGGACACATAAGGGGTTAGGGGTTAGATCCCAACCAGTAGAGACTTGGGATCGTATTATAGTCGCATGATAGCTGGGTTTGGGGTTTAGGGTTTAGGGTTTAGGAGCGTCCGTATTCTAAAGGTGGAAGTGGCCAATACCTTCTCACTGATAGACTCAAACCCTCTCCAGGATCCAAGAAATGGAGCCTCCCGATAATCCCTACTCTCCCCAATGTAGTGCTTGGGGTCATGTTGAGGGATTTCCAGCCTTTGGATCCTTTCATCGGTTTTGGGGAGTGGTCTTCAACAACGAAACCCCCAAACTGGCTCCGGGAAGACAGGTTTACGGCTTCGGGTCCCTAAACTAAAGTATTTGGGGGTTCCCAAAAGTAGGGGTACCTTTTTGGGGGTCCCTTCAATAAGGATTACAGTAAACTGGGGTCTATATTAGGGTCCCCCTAATAGGGGAAACTATCATTTCCTAGGATTTAAGAGCACCTTGCGGTGATGCAAGGCTCCTTTTGTCAACAGTGTCTTGCTTGGAGGGGCAAGGGCACTTAGTAAGTGGCAATAAGGGGGATACATGGAATTACTATATGGGTTATAGGGGTTATTAACATACTTACTCCCGAAACCCTAAACCCTAAACAAGTGCCCCTGACCTTCCAAGTGAGGTGTACCGCTTAAGTAGCTCCCTACCTTGCTCGTCCCCTCCTCTCTTCTTCTACACAATCAACATTAAATTCATCGCAAGGAGCGTAGACAGAGCGCTTCCCAAAAACACTGTCTACCCCTTTAACCCTGCATCTTCAGTACCTTCCAGAATTGGATGCAGGATGTTGAGAGGAGCTCCAGTGCGTGTTAAACCCAGAACCCTATGTAAGCCCTGAAGCCTGAACCCGAAACCCGAAACTGGCTCCTTTCGTGGACAATTTTAGGGAGTACATAACCTTACATTCCTTATGGGGGTGTTGTATATTAAGCATAATGATAATAATGTAAATGTTCCCGTCATGTCAAGAATGTTACAGGAAAGGCATATTCCAACAATGGCCCAGTAATCCCTGAACCCTAAACCCCAAACCGTGTCGAGCCGCTTGTGGTTACGAGCATCCACAAGATGGAAAATGTGCCTTGGAGGTAAATTCGGGCCCCTTTAAGGGGGTAATAGTTGTATATACGGATGTATAAGGGCGAGGGTTTGGGGTTTCCAGTTTCCAGAAATTCGAGGCCCCTGTTGAAGGGTCCTTCGATAACGGAATATATTAGAATAACAGTAAGTGGTAGATGAGGGGGACCCCTGTTCTTAGAAATCCCCAAACTTGTTCAGGGTAACAGACCCTCGCCCAGAACTCTGAAACCTGCGCGAACACATGTTCCATTCGCTTTAGGGATCCATAGAGCTTCTGGATGCTACAGCTGAGCAAAGTTTCATGATTGACATCCCTGAATTAGCGCCATTGAGGGGCAATGTTCTTGACAACAACCCTAAACCTTAAAGCCCTGAGGCCTTATACACCCTAAAGCCCAAAATTAATTGCAACTGAGGGTGACCTCGTTTGAGCTCGTCATTTGCCCGGTGTAGGGTTTCGCGAACATGTGTTCAACACTGCTACCTGACGTCAAGCATCTTTTTGTCAACCCGAAGCTCTAAACCCCGAACCCTAGGGTTTAGGGTTTAGGGTTTACCCCGAAGCCTGAACCCTAAACCCTAAAACTCTAGACTCTGAACCCTAAACCCTGAGATGTGGGTGTCTCTCGAAGCTCGGCTACCCCGAAATACCCCCAACAAAGTCTGGTTTAAGGTTTAGGGTTCAATAGGATTTTAATTACCCCCCCCCCCCCATACTGGAACAGAAAATGGAAAATGGAACATCAATGAAATGGAGATTAGTGTCTATGTAGGGTTCTATGAGGATATTTTATGGGGTAGTGAAGGGATCTTGGTTACCCTCAAGCCCTATTGTTTAGGGTTTAGGGTTGGGTTTTGGGTTTAGTTAGGTCCTCTTACCATCACATGACTACAAGGGGGTCCTAGTTTCAGGGGTTGCGGTAGCTGAAGCCCCCCATTACCTATACCCGCAACAACCCTAAACCCTAGACCCGAAACAGCGGAAATATCCTGAGGACAGCATGCCATGGGATCTGTTGTTGATACATCGACTTGTGTGTTTGTGCTTAAGAAAAGTTTTACTCCCCTCCCCCTAACAATATCTCCCCGCCACCCCTAAACCCTAAACCCTAGATCTGGAACTCAAAGCCCTAAACCTTACATTAACAATACATATCCACCCTAATCTACAATGTTGTTCTTAGGGGGGATTAGGCAAGTGGTGCAGGTGGAGTAAGATTGGGTGGGTGAAGCTCTGCTTACTCGTTCTTAGTAGGGAATAAATGAATACAATTCATATGTAATGCTATATGAGACATGCTCTTATTCCGTACTAAGAATCAATAAGTCCAGGGCTTAGGCGGCATTGGTTGGGTTAAGGGTCTAGGGTTCCCAAAGAGGGGTCTGGTAGTTTCGCGGAATCTTGGATCACTCCAAACCCTAAACCCTACACCCTAGACCCCAAAACCCTAAACCCTAAACACTAAACCCTAAACCCTAAAACCCTAAGCCCTAAACCCTAAAACCCTAAACCCTAAACCCTAAACCCTGGACCCTAGACCCTAACCCCAAAGCCTTCGACCTTCCCAAAAAACCTTTCAGCTAGGCTGAAGTACGTTTTTCTTTTGAAATGATGTCTTTTGTGCTATAGTCTAAACTCCTAGTTTCCCCTTAGCATCCCCAATTATAGCCTATATAAACCCTATATAACCCCCTTTAAGCAGTTTAGACTATGGCCCAGTTGAATTCGAAGAACGGCTATGTGCCATTTCCCGACGGTTGAGCCTTCGAAACCTACCTCAAAGCACAGACAAAACAAGGTTCATGCAGGGCCAAGTAATCCTAAACCCCTGACCCCTGAAACTCATACTTGCATTCTCAGAGTCTACAATTACACTGCCACAGAAACGTAAACCCAAACCCTAAACCCTACAATATGAGCATCTGATGCAACAGGATTCAGGGCTGAGAGCGCAGCTTCAATGCGTTGCGGTTGCGCAGGTAGTCTTCGATCATCTTCGGAAAATCCCTGGCGGCCCCTTGATGCCCCCACCGGTTCAGGGTTTAGGGTTAGGGCTGGAGCGTTTTGAACCAGTAGAATCGTTTTGGAGCATGTTATCCCATGATTCTTCAAAGACTTCTAAGGGGAGAGCACCGATTGTTGTTATTGAAGCTTTTACATGAGTAGCGCTGTTTTGGTAGTTGAAGCCAGTAAGCTTGCATTCTGTATATGCATTACTATGCCTCAACGGATGATCTCACTCTATACCCTAAGCCCTGAATCCTAAAACCTAAAACCCTCAAACCCTAAAACCCTCAAACCCTAAAACCCTCAAACCCTAAAGCCGTAAACCCTAAAGCCGTAAACCCTCAAACCCTAACCCTAAGACTTTCAAACCCTAAACCCAAAAACCCAAAACGGCGTCCCCAAGTAAAATGCTACACACATGAGGGCCGAGATCTGCTTGGAAGGGAAGTCCCTCTTCCCTGTCCCCTTAAGTGGATGGAATATAGGGTTTAGGGTTTAGGATTTAACGTTTAGGGTTTGGGGTATAAAGTCCCCCTTAAGTAGATAGAATCTAGGGTCTAGGGTTATAAGGGTTTATGGTTTAGGGTTTAGGGTATAGAGTTCCCCTTAAGTAGATGGAATATGGGGTATATGGGGATCGTATTATAATATACCCAGGCCATATTCTAGCTACTTGAGAGGGACTATACTATAGGTTAAGAGGGCTTAGGATTCAGGCTTTGGGGTTTAGACTTCAGCGTTTAGGGTCATGGGGTCAATGTAGCCCACGAGCTCCTATGTAGTTCCTGTTTGGGTTTGCTGTGAATTTTTGATAAGGAATTATAGTATACTACCCAAAAAAAGAACTCCATAGAAGGGTCTGGGCATTCGATTGCAGGCAAAAGTAGCCCTCGTTTATTGGAGGAAGGAGGCTTGTTGGTTTGCATGCTTTAAGCCCCCACACCCTAAATCCCATGAAATAGATACTTCCTGCAAATATTGCATGTACAACGCAATACCGTAGACTCTCTGAAGTTCATGTTTTGGGGATCTCAAGATTTGGGGATATCAGGGCAGCCCTGTCTGAAACCTCTCTGTTATTGAAGGTTTCATGCGTAGCTCTTTGGTCACACATACCCTACTTGGGGTGGGGGGCTTGGGTTTAGGGTGAACCCTAAACCCTAAACCAGCTTCATTCCAACTTCCAACCTCCAAGCACAGAGGAGAGCGATCTATCTCATGGGCCACAATGACGCCTATGCCCATGCTTTTCGAAAAAAATGCGCCGTCCATTGCTGGACCCCTGTGTGTTGGGCATGAGAAGGTGACCTCCCAGCAGGAAATCCCTAAACCTGACTTTAGGGTTTAGGGTTGACACTCACCTTGGGTCAATCCCCCACCCAGTAATGGGTACCACAAGGGACTATTGTGGATATATTCAGGCCCTATTCAACTCCATATTAAGGAGCTATTACTACAGGGGGGACTGACCTAACACTCACCCTAAATACCTAAACCCTAAACGCAAGTCTAAACCCTCAACCCTAAACCCTAAATACCTAAACCCTGAGCCCTGAAAGCCTAAACCCTAAACCCTAAATACGTAAACCCAGAGCCCTGAAACCCTAAACCCTAAACCCTAAATACCTAAACCCTGAGCCCTAAAACCCTAAACCCTAAACCCTAGATACCCAAACCCTGAGCCCTGAAAGCCTAAACCCTAAATACCCAAACCCTGAGCCCTGACACCCTAAACCCCTAAACCCTAAAACTTTGAACCCTAAAACCCTTGACCCTAAACGCTACACCCTAAAGGGCCCAGAAACCCTAAACCTTAAACCCGATATAACCCATTGTAGCAGTTTCCATTTTATGCTCACCATCCCCATATAACCCCAATATACATACCCTAAAATCCCTATATGACCTCAATATAACCCCTATAACTCCTGTAGTTTCCATTTTCTTTTCCATTATTCCCCATATAATCCCAACCCCAAACCCTCAAACCCTAAACCCTAAATACCCAAACCCTAAACCCTGAACCCGGAACCCTGAATCCTAAATCCTAAACCCTAAACCCTAAATCCTAAACCCCAAACCCTAAATCCTAAACCCTAAACCCTTAAACCCTGAAACCCTGAAACCCCAAACCCGAATGTCCTCGTGATCTTGGCGGCGTTTGGTATGTCAGCGCAGCCCAGACCTGGTGAGTCCACCTTGGGTAGAAGGCTGTCTGATGGGCCAGGGGATTTAGGCTTTTAGGGTTTTAGGGTGTAGGGTTTTAGGGTTTTAGGGTTCTAGGTTTCAGGGTTTTAGGTTTCAAGGTTTAGGGGGTTTAGGGTTCAGGGTCTAGGGTTTAGGGTACTCTATCTGCCCTAGAAGGCTCCGAACAAAAAGTGCTGTAGGTCTTTCTAGGGAAGGGTTATCACAAGCCAAAAGCAAAATTGATGCGCAGGACGACCCTCCCACAAATGGACTTCAGCTATCTATTGGGGGGGGGTGGTAGGATAAGCCAAAAATGGAGAAGCGTCCATATAACTCCCTCGCCCTAATATTAAACCCCCCCAACCCCTGTAATATCAAATACTTCCAATGTAATTATAGTATACCACTATGGGGAAGATTTAGTATTAGGCGGGAGTGGTGTAATTTCAGGGGGCATGTTTGCAAGCCCAGGCGTCTCCCTCACATGCCCTCAACATATGGAGTTTAGGGTTTATTTCGGCTTTAGGGCCCATACAGTCCTTGGTTCGGAATTCCCGCAGTAGAGAAACCGAATCCTAAGTGCCACTATACTCCGAAATCCTAAGTAGCCAACGACAACAAACTAATTCCGTTAAAAGTTAAAGCATGGCTTCTTTGTGGAAAACTCCTATGAGGTTTCCATGGTGAATTGGGGAGTGTATGGATGCCTCACTGGAGGTTTAGGGGCTGGGGCTTCCCTAAACGGATACCAATACCCTCTTCTCAAAGCCGTATAAGGGTGATGGATGTATAGTCCCCCTTGAGTAGATCGAATATGGCTTTGGGTATATTATAATAAGATCCCCATATACCCCATATTCTATCTACTTAAGGGTGACAATAAGGTTTTGGGGCTGCTAAGGTGGTTGACTTAGCCTCTCCACTTCTGACCTCGCTAGAAAGCTGGCGCCGCACAAACTTCAGCATCCTTACCCTTGAGCTTCCTTAAGCTCTAAACACTTAACCCGGAACCCTAATGAGCACAAGCCCAGATGCTTCTACCCTTCATCCTTGATGATCTTGACCTAGATCGCAGCACGAAAATCCTTACACCTTTTTACCTCAAATCTGCAGCTTTATGAACTGGCAGTTTCCCCAAGTGAGGGGGCCATTAGGCGCAGAGGGTCCCGAATTCAGGGGTCCTTGTTCTTTTGGGCCCTTAAATTCCAAAAATATTCCAGGGGCACAGTTTTAGCTGAAAAGGGACCCCCAAGAGGGAGGCGCCCCTGTTCTGTTAGAGTAGAAACATCTACAAGCACACAGCTTGAGTCCGCAGCAAGCATGAAATGAGGTAGACCGGCTCGTTCCCGGTTGACCTGTCAAATTCTGGACATCAGGGTTACTTGAAGGTCCGAGGTATAGATTACAAACCAAGTATGAACTGTGCCTAGAAGCTGATCAGCAGCCACCAGAGGTCCCCAGAATATGGCTAGAACTTTGCTGTAGTACCTACAACTTGAAAGTAGCGTTGTGGTCAGGACTGCCAAAGGCGAGAACACAGTAGGGTTCCATTTTAACCCTACTGCCGAAATCCTTTTTGGATGCCTTAGGCGTCTGGGTTGTTACTACGGAAAATACTACCTAGTGCTCACCTCGTAGGCACCAGAAAAAACGGATGGAAGAGACTATGGAAAATCAAAAGGAAGTAGGGGCTTATTATTAGGATAAAGGGTTTTGGGTATGGGGCTTTAGGGGTTAGGGTCAACTTACAGCTTGTAAGTAGGGACTCATGGAACAGAAAAGATTCTTGGGGCTACTGTCAGGTACCACTCCTCTGTTCCTTGCGGACGACCCGCAAATGCAAGGCCAAGTCGCGCAGTTAAGGTTTTATTTAGGGTTTAGGGTTTCAGGGTTTAGGGTTCAAGGTTGAGGGTTTAGGGTTGAGGGTTTAGGGATCTACTTCGGGGGAGGGGAGTCAAGGGAGTGTAGCCCAGGATCCCATAGTACAATGACAGGAAAGCTCAGGCTGGTGAAGCATTTCCACACAAGGCTTTTGGGTTCTTGTGCGTTCAGGGTTTAAGGATTTAGGGTTTAGGATGGTTTAGGGTTTTAGGGTTTTAGGGGTGATACACTCACCCCTGGGAGTCCTCGTCAGAATGGCTTTGTTTGTGCTAGTTGAAATAGGTAGAATGGTATGCTTCTTGAAAACGAAACCAAGAGGAGGTTATGATCTTACTCTATCTTGCGGGCAATGTACCCGCAACGAAACACTATTTGTCTTGAAATCCCTAGCCAGGAGGGCACTACTAACTCGAACTCTAAACCCTTAACCCCAAACCCTTGGACGAACACGACTTTAACCCCCGCCTCTCCACACTGCAAGCCCTCAATTGAGGCATCGTAACTGTGAGACCCCCGCCGAAAACACTGAAATTACTGCATATAGGGATTATATTCCCTTATGCCTTACTAACCACCAGTACACTGAAATCCCTTTTGGGGACCACTAAAACTTCTACGTTCCCCTTGCGCATGCTCAGGGCCCTTACGCTTAACCCCAATTCGAGAGAGCTAAGCCTCATAGAAGTGCAACTTCCGCGTGAATGCCCGTGTCTTGGAGGCAGGCGCAAACTGCGTCACGGCGGTAACACGAAAATTCCGGGAAACTCTAGTCTACGTGGAGTTGTAACTACAAGGCACTCTTACCAACTCCCTGTCCCGTCTTTTTGTGTAATGGGGCAAAAATTGTTAAATACAGGTATATTGGAGTTGAACCCTAGCAAAAAAAAGATTAATACAAGTATGTCGGGGTTGGACCCTGGACAAACAGTCCAAAAGAATGAAGTAGCTTCCATGTTCCTTCGATTCCACAAAGAAAGCACAACTGCAAATGGGCCGCAACTACTCTGCACGGCAACTTTGCTTTCCAGGTTCTTGGGGAGCTTTCGTCCCATTTTGGTGCCCGTAAATATTTGGTGCCGTAATATAATCTACAGCCAAAAGGGGCCCATAGTTTTGAGAACAGCTCAGAAGGCAAGGGCTAGAGGGGCCCTCTACGGGCGTGGTTTGGGAATTAAGGCTTTCCCGTTCACACAGGCTATTGGTTGAGGAGTTCCTCAAAATCCCTAAGTCCCTAAACCCTCTTTGAAGGTCCTTGTAGCTTCGATCCTACGGTTTTCTTAGTGCTGCATAAGCAGAATTCTTACCTTGACAAGGGTTTGGGGTTTAGGGTTGCATTGCCGGCTACTTGGAGCATCAGGTTTGGGTTAGGTCATTCCCGCGTACAGTACTTGTTACCACGAGAAATCATGAGTTCTATTAGCCCCGTAGTAGAGGCCCTTTAAGCACAGTTACTGTAGGGGGGAATCACCCAGGGTTCAGGGTGTTGGATAGTCAGGTGGCATTCGTAGATGTATTTGCATGTGAGAACCTCAGCTATCCAGATTATTACCTGACCTGCTAGGTCCCGCTGACCCTGCGAGCACAAACCTAGAAGAAGCTACACATGGACGAGGGAGGACCTTCTAAATAGTACGAGCCCTAATTTCTCAATGAAAAACCTAGTATCCCCCTTCATAACCTCTATAGTAACCCCCTATATCATCCCCTATGTAACCCCCTTAAAGGGGTTTAGATTATGTCATGTAGCGAGGTGCGGTAGACACAACATGTTGCAACAAATCTCTACTGCAGACATGTTGGACGGACTTCGGGTCAGAGAGTGCGAGAAACCACAAGAGCTATAGACGAAACTCCGAGTATCCCCCTTAAAATAACGCATATAACACTGCGCGAAAGAATTCCCTATATGACCCCCCTTAAGAAGTTTAGGCTATGGCTCAAATAAGAAGACCACATGGTTTAGATTGGGTACTGCCCCCCACCCGGTAGCATTTGGATAAACATCATAGTTTGAATATACATACTCCCAAATGTGACCCCTGTTTTGTCAATTACTAGGTGGGGCAGTAGACTGTTCACAAGAGTCCACGTGGCCGAGTCAGTGCCAACCCTGCATTAACACCAGGGGATGCGCAGACTAGGGTTTAGGCTTTAGGTTACCTGGCAAGGTTTATTGGAGTTCTAAGTGCTTGCAAGTTAAGGATAGTCAACAGACAATACAGGATGCGAGGAGGCAAATATGATTCTCGTGCTACACACAATATTCACCCTTTGGGTCGTGATACGATGGCAGAGCAAACACCCTAAACCCTAAACCCCCTAAACCCTAAACCCTAAACCGTGAACCCTAAAACCCTAAAACCCTAAGCCCTAAAACCCTAAGCCCCCTAAACCCTAAACCCTGAACACACGAAGCCCTAAAGCCTTTGTCAACGAGCTGAAGAGAGCGTTGATCATGGACGACTTGCCCTGACAGGAGCATGGGTTCCCTGGGTGGGTTTAGGGTTTAGGGTTTAGGGTTCAGGGTTTAGGGTGTAGGGTTTAAGGTTTAGGGTCTTGGGGGGCTTCCCCCAATGAGGGTTATCTATTGGGGTTCCCTATACCAAGGGTTCTAGCATTTTGGGGTCTATATTGGGATCCCCTTGTTTTGGGAAACTACCACTTGTTCCTTTAACCAATACATATTGATTCTTATCCTCTCATATTAGCTATAGTCTAAACTCCTTGTATCCCCCCTAATAGGCCTTATAATAGTCCCCTATACAATCCCCTATATAACCCCCCTTTAAGGAGTTAAGACTATAGTTCATATGATGAAGATCATCGAATCTAGTCTCCGCTGCCAGCGACTCCTCCTGATCCTCCTCTGCTTCTGCTACAGTCCCCCTTTAAGTAGATAGAATATAGGGTTCATATTGGGATAACGGAAAAGAAAATGGAAACTACTATTTAGGGTTTAAGGTTTTGGGTATATGGTATTACCTCTGCTGCCACGGCCTGCTCGGTTGCTGCTACTGCTGAAACTACCAGGTCTAGTCTAGCCCTTCCCCAATGACCTTCCAGCTGTTCCTACTGCTTCCCTGATAACTAAGCTACCCTGCTACTGCGTACTGCTCCTCCCTGCCCCATCTTACACTGCCACCGCCATCAAGTCAGGGATGAGTGCAAGCCACTAGTAGTAGTAGTAGTAGTAGTAGTAGTTTGAGGGTTAAGCCATAGTAGTAGTAGTAGTAGTAGTACTACTACTACTACTACTACTCGTACTAGTACTAGTAGGATGACTCGCCCTACAATTTCAAGCTATCATCCAGCTGGTTGGGAGACTGGGTTCTACAGCAGCTGTTCGAAACAGCTGCAGACCTGCCGATTGCCTGGAGTCTTGTGAGAATCCTAGACCCTAAACCTACATAACCCTTTAGTCGTTTCCATGTTCTTCCCCATACCCCTATATAACCCACTTTAGTAGTTTCCATTTTCCTTTCCATTATCCCTATATAGCCCACTATAGCAGTTTCCGTTCTGATTTCCAGTATCCCTATATAACCCATTGTAGTAGTTTCCATTCCTTTTTCCACTATCCCTACATAACCCCAATATATGGTAATACACAAGCGCAATATCAAGGCCTCTCTGCCTGAGCATTCCTACAGCCTAGCTCCAAGCCCTTAAATCCCAAACCCTGGGTTGCACAGGGGTTAAAGGGGGAGTATGGGGTTCTATAGAGATTATATAGGGGACAATTCATGGACCAGAAAATGGAAACTACTATAGTATATTAGGCGAAGCCAAACCCCGGAGTAAAGTCTGCACACGCAGCTCAACGCTTAGGCCACCTGCCAAACCCTAAATCCAAAGCCCCGTAGCATTCCCAGGGTGCGCGCCGAGTTTGTCCGTCCGATGAAGAGTACTTCGGGGCGGTGCCCGGGCATGTCGGGAGGCGCCTGCGTGTACCTCGAGGCTTTAGGTTTGGGGGTTTACACTTAGGGGTTTGGGGTGCTAGCGGAAGGTTCATCTATTTTCAATGATTGTGAAGAATAGAACTGAAGGCTTTGACATGAAGGATGATGACTGTTAAAGGTCTACTCATGGCGGTCGAAGACATTGCGGTCATTAGTTTGCAGTCTTCTTTCGACTGTCATGGCTGTTGTTATTGTTGTTGCGAAGTGATGTAGAGCCATGACTAATAAGCGTCTTTTAAGGCCCTAAAAAATTATGATCCCCATTAAGGGGGAGGGGGTTCGTTAATCAGGGGTCTGGGTTATTGTGGTCATGCTCTTAGTATCTTGCGATTGCCACGCGCGGACCTAGCTCTGGGACAGGTATAGGGTCTGGGTTTCGGGTTCATCCACGCACTCATCCTCGACGAAAACCAGATACTGCTTCAGTCCTGGCGCCAGTTTCTCAACAGATAGCTGGATAGATCTAGAGATGGCACACGCGAAGCAAATCAATGGCCTGGCAAGTCAGGGTGATCGCGAATCTCGGACTCGGAAAGTTCCTTGTCCGTTTCTTTCCTGATAATGATGTTCCTGACGATTTCCTTGTCCCCAAAATGGTTTTCCATCTGTGCCTTCGTGAGCCAGCGACGGGCTGCGCGTTTCCCATTTTTATGAATGTGCTTGATTGTCTTGTAGATGGCGGAATTCCGCCAGTTGCCGCCGCATGTCATGAATTCAGGGTTCTGAGTTAAGGGGCTAGAGATAGTCAAGGTTCCCATGTTTACCCAGCCATGAAACTTGATGATGAAAATCTTGAACCGCTCTCTTTATGTTGCGAATCAGAGCACACTAGATATGGAGTTGTGCTAGATGACCTTCATCCGCTATACATGCTTCCTTTCACGGTTTGGACTGTGCCCTTCGCCACTAGGCTGAGAGAACCTAAGCTTAAGTGACCCGAGCATCAAAGACAACAAGTTCAGCGAGTAAGCATAGAAGAGTTGACAACGAGATCTTGTGGTTGATAGTCTGGGCACTGCCCCCACCTACTAACAGTCTATATTAGGGGTCCTATTACGGGCTATATATATATATAACCATATTATAAATATTACCCAACTGTTACTGAGTGGGGGCAGTACCCAATTGATAGTGCTCAACCGGAAGTTCCCCAAAAGTAGGGTTGCCTTTTTGGGGGGTCCCTATAATAAGGTCTATCGTATTTTTGGGGTCTATATTGGGGTTTCCACCAGGAAGCCCTAAACCCTAAACCCTGAAAGCCTAAACTAACAACTAACTGCTGGCAGTAGGGAATGGCTGAAAGGAGCCCTGTAGTAGCCCCTGTATAAGTGTGAGGGTTTAGGGTCTAGGGTTCCATTACAATCACCAACAGTACAATAGCTTCTACTTCCTTTTCCAGTCCTTCACTTAAGCTTACTGGTGCTTTAGAAGAGCGCGGGACTGAATACAAGGACTATTATAGAGGTATATATGGGGATTTCTCAAACACTCTCTGCAGTAAGTAAATACTAAACCCTAAACCCTAAATCCTAAACCCTAGTCCCTAAACCCTAAAGCCTAAATCCCTAAACCCTCACAGCCAACAGCCAGCAATTCGTGCTGAAGCTCCAAACCTGGAACCCGAAGTCCCTCTCTCTTTTGCTTATTGTAACTTACTGGCGTTTAGTAGGCAAGACTGAAAAATAATTTATACGGATTATATAGGGATCATGTTCCCAAATACACTACGCGGTTTTTAGCTTTGGTGTTTAGGGTTTAGGGGGTTTAGGTTTAGGGGTTTAGGGTGTAGGGTTTAGTTGGTAAGGTAAGGGATTTGTTTGTTCGAGTTTGGGAATTGTTTTTTAGGACTTAGGCGTTAGTTTTCAGGATTCAGGCCAGCCCGCACACCCTGCAACCTTAATCGTTTAATCCCCTACCTGACCAAGAACCCATCTCACCAAAATCATCTCTAGCCTCATATTGCACCCCTAAACCCTACACCCTAATTATTCAGAGCTTATGAAAAGCCAAAGCAAAAACGTTGAAAGCTAAGTTCCAGAAGCAAACAGCGGAAGAAGGAACACGGGCTCATACTTGCGGGTTCTTAGTAGGGAATATGCCAAAATCCCTATATAATCGCTATATAATATATTCCCTTCTTCCCTAGTAAGACCTAAACCCTAAACCTTAAGTTACTTAGAACCAGTGAGTTGCCGTAAGCAAAAAAGAGAATCACAGCGCATCAAGGAATCATACCTCTTGAGCCCTCGTTGCCTACTCCTAGGCTCTTAGCCCTATATACCCCTATATACATATGACGATATACATGTGTATATATATATATATGCTCCTAAAGGGGACCGAATACGATGAAATTCCCCTGAATAATTATTGGGCCTCGAACCTTAAGAGACTTTAAATCCCACAATCAAAGCCCCCCAGCCCTGCTCCCCAAAAAATTGGGTTTGGGTAATCTGGCTTGCCTGGGAAGCCTATATCCTAAGTCCTCTATATAAAAGGGATGACGCTAGGTAGCCCTCTAACCCCTTTCATCTGGCCCTTTTACCCAGACGGATCAGGAGGACGTGAGGAAGCATACGTATAACTGTATAACCCCTGCAAGCCATAGAACAACCAGCGCTCTTTATTGACCTACTGCTAAGTTCCCCTAACCCTCCAAATAATCCCCCAACCCCAAGCCCTCAACCCAAGAACCCTACACCTCAACCCCCAAACTTTAGGCTCTAAACCCGAAACCCTGAACCCCAGAACGCAAACCTCTAACCTCTAAAGCCTAAACCCTATATAATCCCTGAACCCTAAACCTTTGACCTGAAACAGCAGCCACAGGCGCCTCCCAGCCTTCTTCAGGCAGGTGTACCTGATGCGTTTCATGTTCAGAATTAGGGGTTTCCGAAAGAAGGGTACCTTAAAAGGAGGTTGTAGGAGCTAAATAGGGTTTGGGGTTTAGGCCCCAACAATAAGGATAATAGTGTTTTGGGGTCTACATTGGCGTCCCCTTTGTTTGGGAAACGACGTAGTGCTTGAGGCCCTTGGGGGTTTAGGGTTCGGGGTTTTGGGTTTAGGGTTTTGGGCTTCATAGGGGTTATTGTTGGGATTATGTAGGAAGATATAGGATGGGGATCTTATAAACAATAGGGTTCAGGGTTTAGGGTTTAGGCGGTTTCCTTGCTGTAGTAACTCATTTACGTTCCTTAACAGCAACACGGTTTGCGATCCCTTTGAAGGGGGGATAAAGCTCACGTTGGGATATATCGGGGCTAAGGGCCTAGCCACCAGGAGCTAAGACTTAAGGGGGATACCAAGTTCCTGTAGCATACTAAGGTCATGCTGGATTATACTGTCTACTGTAGAGGCTATCTGTGCATGAGGGACCTGCAGGGCCTACCTGGTACAGCTATAACATGCACTAAGGCGTTCTTCTAATCGTTTGAGCTCCTACACCAAATTATCAACTGATAACGTACAGGCCACATGCAAAGCACAACATACCCCTAGCAAACCCCACCCTCTAGTTTTAGATATTCCTGTGTGGTATAGCAAATTCCATGAGGAACAGCTGAACTTGGGGGGGCGTTCTAATATCAAGCCCTAAACCCTAAATAAGGTGGTTTCCACATTCTCCTACATACCCCAACATATCCTTCTATGTCCCTTCAAAGGTTGGGGGTTTTAATCTTCGGGCCTAAACCCTAAACCCTATATGAGCTGCTGTCTAAACTCCTAGTATCCCCCTTAATAATCCTTATAGTAGTCCCCTATATAATCCCCTATACAACCCCCCTTTAAGGAGTTTAGACTATAGCTCATATAGGCCCTATCAACCCCTTTGAAGTGACTTAAAGCCAGGGGTTGCCACCCAACAACTGCTGCTCAGGCGCTGCTGAGCACATCCGCGGCTGAGGAAATGCAGCGTCATATCGTTCTTAGCGGAGCTGCTGGCTGGTCCGGGTTTGATCTAGGGTTTAGGGTCTTGCGGATTAGGTTTGAGGGCTTTGGGCTGTGGGTTTAAGGTTCAGGGTGTAGGGTTTACATCCCACGGTTTGGGGGTGTAGGGTTGGGGCATGTGTAGCTTTGAGGGCTGCGCAGAGCTGACAAACATTCGGGCTTAGGATAGGGGCGTCAGTGCCTCGTGGATGGATTGGAGCTTCTACGATTCTTGCAGTGGAGGTCTTGGGGAAAGTGCTGGCGATTTCGCTTCTTTGGGCTTTTGGATGCAGGGTGAAAGTACCCTCAACCCAAAACCCAAAACCCTGAATAGTAGTTGCCATTTTATTTTCCATCATCCCAATAGAACCCTAATCTTACCTCAATGGGTACCTGTATCCCCTATAACCCGCAACCCTATACAACCCCATTATAGTAGTTTCCATTTTCTTTTCCATTATACCTATATCCCCTTTATATCCCCCTACATCGGTTTAGGGTTGCAAGGGGTGTGGGGATTCAGGTTGAGGGTCCCCCCGGGATCATGGTGAAGGTTCTGGGTTCTCCCAACCAGACTCCCATTTCATCCCAGGGTCAAAGGTTGGGGCTTAGGGTTTAGGGTTTAGAGTTTAGGGTTTAGAGTTGAGGGTTTAGGGCTTGTAGAGGTTCAGGGGTTTAGGGTGTAGGGGTTTCAGGGCGTATATCCTTCCAGAGTTGTCCCTTAACTAGGCTTGTTTTGGGGCTAACTAAGGCTAGTGCAGGAAATTCCCAAGGGGAGTATGTGCAGGCGGGTAGGGAACACACAACAAGGAGCTTGAATAGTGTTGAGGTTCTCTATGAAAGTTCTCGTGTTTGCTGCTCACACATTACACCAGAGCAATAAAAACACATAACATATGATTCTACATTGGATTCAGGTACACACAAGCAAGGAAGTGGCTTTCTAGGCACAACCCAGGCAACGGTGGACCCAAATTGCGTCAGTCAATACATGGATCCTTGGGAGGACATAATTTCCTCGTCGTGATCCTACATACAAAATTTGAATTATGGCAGGCTGTTTTAGACCGCCAGAATACAAGAATCCAGTCCCTTGAATGGTTGGTTCGTCAGTACTCCATGGTTGGTTCGTCAGTATTGTCTAGGACAGTGACAGGGAGATACTTCTTTACATGGTCGTTATACATTACATAGTCCCCCTGCGTCTCCCCCCGAAGAGGTCTGGATACTTCTGCAGAGTCTTGTTCCATGGTCCCGATCCGATGTGGGTGCTACGTGGTCTTCTTGGGGGAAACTTTCAGGTGGCGAGTTACCAGGTGGGTACCCTTACATATAAGGCCTCCATAAGGCTTATATGGGAACTTAGGAAGTATATAAGGCCAATGTAGGCCATACAGGGAGGGAAACTACCCACCTGAAGCTTCCTTAGAGCCTGAACCCTGAACCACAAAGACTGTGGAGCCTAGGCTTCGTCAATATTTAAGCTATAGCCTAAACTTCTTGAAGGGGGCTATAAAGGGGATTGGTTATAAAGGTTGTTAAGGGGGATATTAGGAGTTTAGACTCTAGCCTATTTGGAAGCTGACATGTCATCCATACACTCATCGCAGCAGGGTCGTCCTGATTGCATCCCGAAACAAGAGCACATCCTAAACCCTAAACCGCATGACACAGTGCTGGTGAGAAGTGATTGTGCCTGGAACTCCAGAGGCATCTAAAGACTCGGGGTCATGATCACCTTTGAAAACCCAAACCTCATGGGAACCCCACAAACCGGACAGACCTTTAAGAAGGACTCCTTCCAAGCGGATTAAGGCGTATTTGCGCGGCACCTCAGGGTTCTGTTATGGTTTGTCCAAATTGGGGCCCCTTAAAATCTCTTGGCAAGCCTCAGATCAAACAACTAAGCCCAAAAAACAACAAACGGCGCATCCCTTCCTCGTAAAGACATGCACGCCGTCATTGAACATGTTAAGGGATGAGGGTATGCCAGGGTATACAGATATATTCAAATATACACGGGGTGTATGGTAGTTTCCCTAAATAGGGGGACCCTAATCTAGACCAAGAAATACTATTATAGTCCTTATTATGAGGACCACCAGAATGGTCCCCTAAATTTTGGGACACCCCCATATGAACTACTGTCTAAACTCCTAGTATCCCCCTTACTAAGCCCTATAGTAGTCCCCTATATAATCCCCCATATAACCCCCCTTTAAGGAGTTTAGACTATAGCTCATATAGGAAATCTAGGCGGATTTTGGGTACCACGATAACGGCCTTCACGGCAGCTGCAGCAGCAACCGCTGCCCCGGCTTTTTAGTTGACAAGAACTTTCAAGCCGCGCCTCACAGCTAAACCCTAAACCCCCTAAACCCCTAAACCCCCTACACCCCTACACCCCTAAACCCCCTAAACCCCTAAACCCCCTACACCCCTACACCCCTAAACCCCCTAAACCCCCTTAACCCTAAACCCCTATCCCAAAAGCCACCCTGGTCCACAGTCTCTTCAACGGCGACGGCGGGTGCGGCTCCTCTGAAATGTCAACGACTGGCGATGGCGGGCGCTTCTTCGTCTTCGGGGAATTCTGCTTTTTGACTTCCCCAAATGGATCTCTGAACTCCGTGGCATCCAAGACGCCGTCTTTGTTCTTGTCATGGCGTTTGAACCTCAAAACAAGCACCCTAAGACTATCCTCTAACTCCTATAGATTGCTCATGATATGGGGCCACCAAAATCAAACTTGAAGCCCCCGACCTTACACCTAAACAATTAGATCTTGCCAAGCCCATCTATTTTCAAGCGAACATGCATTGGATCTGTGGTCCCTAATCCCTAAACCCTACAACCGGGGCTGTAAGATCCCAGAAGCCGAACCCCAAACCCCAAACCATGAGGATTTAGAGTTTAGGGTTTAGGGTTTAAGATTTCGGGTTTATGGCTTAGGGCTTAGAAACCCGAATCCCGAACCCCAAACAAATCCCAAACCCTCTCCACTAATGAGGCTCCATATTGGGACAACGTTCAAACTCCTTCTTGAGTTTCAGTATAATGGAACCCCAATACATGGTACTTCTCATAAATACGGGCCCCACTCCTAGAAGCCAAAATACCATAATGGCCCCGCATTTTTCAACACCCTCTATCTTCAACTGTGATCTTGCGACGCCCTGAACCCCATACCTTAAACTGCTAAACCGAAGCCCTAAACCCAAAACCCCTAAACTTAAATTGTAGCTTCCCCAAATAGGGAAATCCCAATGCAGAACCCGCAAGAAGGTACCCCTAATTTTGCGAAACACCCATCCCGATGACCCAGTGAGGAGTTGACCCGGGGAATGCCCAGCTCGTTCATGATCTCACACGCTCGAAGGGCCTGGTGCCGTGGTGCATCTGTAGGGGCCCCAAAAGAACAGGAATAATGCAGACCCATGATTAATAAACCCCCTCCGTTTCAGGGCCTTAATGTAAGGATCCCCAGTATAATCCCTATTAAGGGGAGGGGGTTTATTAATCACGGGTCTGGGTTAGGGTTTAGGGAGAGAGTTCCTTTGAAGGGGCCATAGGGGTTATATGATAGGGTAGGCGTGGTTGCGGGCTTGAGGGCATGAATGTTTAGATTGCTGGAGAATCATGCAGCAAATCAAATGAAAGCCGGGTTCTGTTTTCGGACTGGCTCAGGGTTTAGGGTTGAGGGATGGAATATATAGAGGTTACTGAACACAGGTTTGGGGGTATACGGTACTGCAGTTATATGAGTATGGGTGCATTTCGTGGAACTCAATAGCCAGTGATTAACCAAAACCGAATATGCCTCAGGTCGAAACCCTAAACCCAAAACCTTAAACCTCAAACCTTAAGCCCTTAACATATGGAGTATGGAGGTTTTTCAACTTCGGGGCCCTGTGGGATTCCAGGGACACATAGGGATCACACCGGGAGAATGGCGGGTCCATGTCAGGATGTATATATGGGAAATCCGGCGAAACAGTCCTGAATCCTAAATGCTTTAGGGTTTAGGATTTTAGGGTTTAGGGTTTGGAACATGATTCCTATATACTCCTGTATAAACCCCCTGTACCCTCCATACAACTCCTTTAGGGGACGCCAAAAACCCGTCACTATAGGTATCCCTAGCAGCCATTGTCTTTCATTACTGTTCCTGTTCAGGGTTTAGGGTTGAATCCTAAACCCCAAACCGTATGATGAACATCCGGCTTCCATTTCTTTTGCCCGACGGACACGCAAACCTCAAAAGAATGGTCCCTTCAGCTTCTGACGAGCTGCAAAAGTAAAGCGCTTTAGGGCTGAGGGTAAACCCTAAATCCTAAATGGTAGCAGCATGCTCGGTTACTGTGTCGGCGCCCAAGACCCAAAAACACAAATGCGGCCCCCCAATACGCCGGGCAGGAAAAGGCAGGGAGGGTACTACAAGGGCCTGACTTACAGCCAATGTCTTCTTGAGGTATGTTGGAGGTACCCAAGTACACAAGGAACCTAGGACCGTAGGATCTGCAATATCTTAGCATCTATGCTACTTGGAGGGGCAGGGCTGAGGTGGACCCTCCACCCTGTAAGAGTGACTAATGGTGATCATATTAGAACCCTCTTGTATTCCTTGTATGCCGATAACACAGCGTGAGGGGGTCCAACCCGGTTACGGCCATCATTGACCTACTTGGCTAGGTCCAAATGATCTCCAAACAGAACCATGAGCTCACAGTCCCAAGCAATAAAACTCTAAATCCCAAACCCAAACTCTTAATCCTAAGTCCTAAATCCTAAACCCTGAATCCTAAACCCTAAATCCCAAACCCTAAAAAATCCCAAACCCTAAATCCTAAACCCTAAACCCTAAATCCTAAATCCTAAATCCTAAGCCCTTAGCTCTAACCTCTAAACCCTAAATCCCAACCCTGAATCACAGCCTGCGGAACCAGCCGGGCACGGCCGTACCAGCGGATGAGCTGGTTGAAGGCCTCCAACTTTCACACACTTTACGGGCTTTATAGGAATCATACGAGTAGCATTTTTTTGGTGGTTAAACCTAGTAAGATTATACTCCTTATACAAAATAGTATACCCCAAAAGGAGGATAGAATCTTTCTCTATATTGGGTACCATAGTATCCCCAAATAGAATACTACTCATATGGGAGTCACCCTAAACCCTAAACCCTCACAAAAAGGGTTCAGGTACTGTTCAGGTTTTAGGGTTTAAGACCCATATCTGGGACCTTCCTCAACTGGCACGGCCACCATTAAAAAAATGCTAGCATCAAGTATTGGCTGCAATTTGGTGTAGGGTTTAAGGTTTTAGGGG